>NW_026506207.1:0-15645 GCF_026875155.1 Cherax quadricarinatus
GTGGGGGGAAAATATTTCTTCAGCCACAAGTAGTCAGTAATTGGAAAGTTTGGGAAGCGATGTAGGGGAGGCAGGTCCTACAAGTTTTTAAGAGAGGTAGATAAAGTCAGGGTCAGGGAGAGGACCTAGTACGTCAGTGAAAGGGGGGGCCAGGGCTGGGACTCGACCCCGCAACCTCAACGGGTAGTACAACTAGGTTATAAAACACACACCACAAACACACACACACACACACACAACACACAAAGGTTAAAAAGGACATGATAACGACATACAAAATATGCGTGGAGTAACAGGTGGAAGAAAACAATGTTTCAGAAAAAGGGCACAGAAACTGGGGTCACACTTGAATTTTGAAACCAATGACCAAAGGGATTTTTTAGGAATGTTTCTTTAGTCACAAGTTCAGGAATGGAATAGTCTAGTAATGATGTAGTGGAGGCGGAACCATACATTGTTTTTAAGGGCGGGTATATAAAGCTCATTGAGCAGGAGAGAGGGACCATAGAAATCAGGAAGAGGCAGGCCAGGAGCTGAATCTCCCCCCCTGTAACCACTATTACGTAAATTTGGGGTGAGTACAACACAACTCACACCATAAAAGGGGGGGCCAGGAGATATGATTCGTCCCCTGAAGCCAAAATTTAGTGAGTACGTTAGGTGAGCTCACACTAAAGAGCTGGATTCGACCCTCCTACCACAAATAGGTGATACACAACACACAACACACACCACACACACACACACCCCCACACACCCACCAACACACACCACACACCCACACAAAACAACGGGGTCCTGGACCAACCCCACCAAGTGAAAAGTCATGAAGATGGGGGAAAAGAGCAAAGAAGACCTCAACAGTACAATCTGGGGGCCCAAAAATACACAAACCTCAATAAAGGGGAAAGAACTTAGTACCGACACATTCCCCCTGAGGCGCACATCGCCCAAAAACTGCTGCAGATTGGTCGTTTTGCGAACCTACGATTAAAATTTTGGTATCTCTAAGGAGTCTTTCAGGCCCTGTCAGATCTATATTGGAATATGAGTCCATTTGGAAAACCCCCACTTGGGCAAGACGTCAGGAAACTAAGGGAAATCAAAGGGTTTTAACGAGGTAGTCATAGACTAAGGGGGGTGTCCTACGAGGAAGGGTTTTGGGAACTGCTTGACGTCACTGAAGGACGGGGAAGGGGAAATGATAGAAAGTTTAAAACTGACAGGAACGACAAGTTGAACAAGAGAGGTGCCCAAGTGGAACAGCAAAAGGGGTCAAAAATTTAAAACTGAAAAACTTAGATGAGTTACAAGGGTTTGGAAGTATTTTTTCAGTTTTGGTCCCCCCGGAAAGTGGGTAGGGGGGCAGGAAACTACACAGCTTTGTACCAAAAAAACTGCTGCAGCATATGGGCGCCTGGCAAACCTGAGAACAGAGTTCCACATCTAAGTAAGCAGTCATTCATGACACTGTGCGCCGTGTACATCAGTCCCATCTTGAAAAATTAGAGAAAGTGCAAAGGTGTGCAACAACACTAGTTCTGAAGGTGAGGCTCTATCCTACTAGGAGAATTGAAGGAAACTCAACCTGACAAGACTGGTAGATAGAAGAGTTAGGGTGATGACTTGATAACGGCATATAAAATACTGAGAGGAATTGAAAAGGTTAATAGGAGCAGAATAATTCACAGATGGGACACAGAAACAAGGGGTCACAATCGGAAGCTAAATACTCAGATGAGTCACAAGGATGTTAGGAAGTACATACTTCTTCAGTCATATTTTATTAGGAATTGGAACGGTCAGGAGAGTGATAGAGCGGAGGCAGGATCCATACATAGCTGATAGAAGAGGCACAATTAAGCTCATGGAGCAGGGAGGGAGTGGACATTGTAGCTGCCAATAAAGAGATGGGGCCAGGAACTATGATTCGACCAATGCAATCACAAATAGGTGAGTACATTCACACTCCCACACACACAGTGAAGAGGTGGGGCCAGGAGCTATGAATCGACCCCTGCAATCGCAATTTGCTGAGTACACAGGCACTCACGCATGAATATACTGTAAGCATGCATTGATATATGGAACATTTTCCTTCCCATCCTGCAGTTCTTCCTGTTATAATACCAGATGGCTCCACTCTGTGGGTGTTGTTAATTTTGTTGAATAAAAAAATTATTCATAATTTCCAACCAACTCAACTCTTTCCACTAGTCCTCTTCCTCCTCGTCATTTCCTCCTGGCTGCGATGAGCCAATTAAAACTTATAGATTCCCCTGGATAATCTTGATCTTGGTCTACTGGTCCTCTCTAACTCTCTCCAGGAATCTCATTCCATCACAAAGAGTTTTATTTTCTGTCTTCACAATTTTTTTAAAATTTGCTTTTAAAAATTTGAAATCTAAAAATATTTATGAAAGATAAAAAAATACAAAAAACTGTGTGTGCAACTACATCACACACATTCCCCACTTTCCCTTCCCCTTCTTCCCCTTGTACCCCCTAGCCCCCCCCTATCTTCTCCCCTCGTCTTTGTCCCCCCTCCCCCCTTTTTTTCCCCTCCTCCCTGCCTCCCTCCCCCTCTCCCTCCCACAGCAAACACCCCCTCCAACATCAGCTCGAAAAACATAAGTCTTCCTAATGGGATCCAAAAATCAGGACAGAGAACTAGGGACTCTAAATGAAGTCAGGGATGGACCGGGGGAGGAAAACCTGGGAAGCAGAGCTCCTGGAAGGGAGGGGGTGGGGTAGGAGGCGGGAAAGGCTCGGCAAAAAATGGAATAGAAAAAGCGAGAGAGGGGAAAAAAGGGAGTTGAAAGTCACGCAGCAGAACCAAGATACAAGCTTAGTAGAAGAATAAAAAGTCTGAAAACCCAAAAGAAAATGGCATATAGCCACGCATCAAGAACGCTACCAGTCCAATAAGGGGACGTTTAGAAAAAAGGGAGTATACCAAACGATGACTCTAAAAACCCAAGGGGGCCCCCGGGGAAAAAAGACGGGGGGGAACAGCGGAACAAATGAGGGGACCAAAGACAGTGAAGGAGCTAAGCTATATGGGGGGCCTAACAACAACTGCATGTCCGGGGAACACAAAGCACGGGGGAAAAAACCGGAAGGGAAGAGCAGTAGGAAAAAACGTCAAGGGCAGGAACAAATTTATCTCAGAGGAGCTCGGGGAAGTATAGGGGGAGGGTGAAGGGAAGAAGCATTTTTGTCTAGGGCTCCAAGAAAAAAGGGAAACAAAAAGGAAGAAAACAGGAGAAAAAAAAGCAATTAAAAGTACAAAAACAATAGGAGGGACAATAGACCAAGCTGAAAAATTTTTGAAAAATTGGGGGGTTTGCGAGGGGAAAAAAAGCGTCCGCAAAGTATTTTAAAGGCAGGGGGTCGGCTTGAAAACAGGACCTGCGGAGAAAGCGCACAAGGAAAAAAACGAGAGTACCGGACCATGACCCGCAAGGCGAACAAAGAAGAAAGGTTGATACGAAAGAAGGGGCAATGCACAGGGGAATGGGAGGCAAGGAAGGAAGGGGGCAGGGAAACCAGCCCCGGGTTGGAAAACAAACACAACCTTTTCCGACCCCCCACAGAAGGAACCTAACCGGGAACATAAATGCAAAAAACCAAATTCCAAAACCCACACACTGTACCCTTTGCCCCCACCCCTCTCACCCAAACCCCATCCACGTAACCCCCACACGTCCCTCTCCCCCAATCCCCCCACCAAAAACCCTACCCCCACAGTAACCAACACACTGTACCCCCCTCCCCCCACCCCAATCCCCACACCCACTGTAACCCCCCCTATGCCCTCTGCCACCACCCCCCCCACCACAGACCCACCCCCAACCAGCCCCCTTAAAGGTCCCAGCCAGGGGCCCCCTTCTCCCCCAAACCCACCATTCTCCCTGGACCACAGTTATAGAAAAGTTTAAGGTTTTTGGGACACGAACAAGGATGGAAAAAACGAATAAAGTGAGGATGGGATGAAAGAATCAAAGATGTCCCCCAGCACCCAAACATCAAAAACAAACTCACTGGGACAATAACAGACGCAATCTTCCCCCCCAGATATCAGTTCCTGAGGAAGGAGAAAGGAACAGATGGGGAGAAGGGTTGCACTGCTCATAAAAAAGATGGGGATCAAGAAAAGGAAGGAATGGACAAGATTGGAGATATGGGTTACATAGGGACAATTCAGTCAGGGGAACAAAGGTAGTCATTCAGTGATGTATAACCCACCACAGAAGCATGAGGCCAAAAGAGGAATATGGTGCTAAGAACAATGGTGGACACACTAGCTGAGGGGGCAAGGCTCACTCGGTACAGCAAAGTTGCTGGTTATGGGGCACTTCTACCACAGGGAAAAATTTATTGGAAAACCTGGAGCCAAAGGGGTCCCAAAAAATGGAAGGGCCAAAAAATTTGAGTGGTACGGAAAACCTCATGACCAACATTTAGGGACAATACCCAAAAAGAGAGGGAAGATGAACCCGCGGGCTAAGCTAGTGTTTACCTGGTAACCGACATCGGGAATTACATAGAAAGGCCTCTTGGAGCTATGCCACGTGGGTTTTGAGTCTTGAATACATCTGAGCTATAAGTGGAGGGAACAGGAGGAAAGGAAAAACCCCAAAATATAAAAAAAGGGGAAATACACAGGGATGGGACCTTCCTGCAGGAGGGTCAGGGGAAAGGGGGTTGGAGGAAAATCGAAAATGAATGTTTACTCGTAACAACAAAATGCAAGGGGAAAAGGGGGGTTTGTTCCCCGGGGAGCAAAAAAATGAAAAACCCAAAAAGAGCCCTTGTTTTTCCCGAAGGTAAAAGGGGGCAAAAATTAAGTGCGCTAGAGAATGGAAAAAGTACGGAAGGGAAAGGACCGGACAATAAAGAATTGTCGCGAACCAAAAACGAGTAGCCAGAAAGGAGGAAGGGTCAGCGGTATAGAAAAAAGACATAGCATCGAAAGTCAACTCCCACCCCAAAACTCTTACGCCACTAGGGAAACAAAACAGTCAAAAACCAGGGGAATCAGGGTGACGAAAAAACGACCAAGAAGTATTTAGAAGCTCAACACAAGATTTCAGGAATTTTTACAGTGGAGGCAGAAGGACACTGGAAGACAAATACAAAGGGGTACAAAGCATACAATGGATATTACCAACAAGTGTTGGATGAAATACAGCACAATGAGGAGGAGCTCCGAAGAAGCTCTTAAAGTGACCCTTGATACCTCAAAGGACAATGGGGAACTGGACAACATCTCTCCTTGGGTCCTTAGGAGAGGGAGCAAGAGCAGAGGACACTGTGTGTGCCAACTAACCACAATCTTCAACACATCCCTTGAAACTGGGAAATTCTTGTGGTATGGAAGGTGGCAAATGTTGTCCCCATCTTAAGGAAAGGAGAACCAGGAAACGAAACATTTTAAAGTATAGACCAGTGTCACTGACCTGTATTGTTGCAATGTTCATGGAGAAGTTTATCAGGAGGAGAGTGGATTGAGCAACCTGGAACGGAACAAAGAGAATAATCGACAACGAGCACGATTCATAAAAGGCAATTCTGTGTCACAACCTACTTGAGTTTATGAAAAGAGTAACTCTGGAAGACATGGGAGAGAGAGGGGGTGGGTTGACTGCATTTTCTTGGACTGCAAGAAGCTTTTCACACAGTTCCTCATACGAGATTAGTGCAGAAGCTAGAGATCGGCACGTACGTAACAGGAGGGCACTGCAGTGGATTAGAGAATACGTAAACAGGGGAGGCAACAGCTAGTCATCTTACGTGATGGAGGTATCACTGTGGGCCGCCTGTGAAGGAAAAAGGAGGCAGGGTCCCAAGGGGTCATCCTTGCGGACAGTGCTATTCTTGTATATGTGAATGACAACATGACGGAAGAACTACACTCAGAGTTGTACATGTTGGCAGATGATGGAAGTAATGTAAGAATAAGAGCAGATGTGGATCAGACAAGTTCTACAAAGAGACCTGGAGAGGCTGGAACGTTGGGCCCGCAACTGGCTCCTAGAATTTAACCCCGCCAATTGGCAAAGTTCATGCAGACGGGGAAGGGCAAAGAAGATGCAGACAGAGTAAAGGCTGTGAGGTGGCCAGTAATATCCGACCGTCGACGGAAGCACACTCTTAACCAAATAAACAGCTGCAGCGTTATGGGCGCTGACCATACCAGATAATTAGACGTTCCGATTATTCAGTGAGGGAATTGTCAATGACACTGTTACACCGTGTACGTTCAGGGTCATACTGTGAGTATGCAAGCACCAGTTTGGAATCCCACACTGGAGCAAGCCACGTCACGAAATTAGAGAAAGTGCAAAGGGTTTGCAACAGGTGTTCCAAGCTAATGAAATGTCCTACGAAGAAAGATTAAGGGGAAATCGGGCTGACGAACACTGGCGAGGACAGGAACGGGTTAGGGATGAGAAGACATTATAAACAATATACGAAATACTGCAAGGAATCGATAAGTGGACCAGAGGACAGGATGTTCCAGAGATGAGACTCGGAAACAAGGGGGTCACAATTGGAAGTTGGAAGTCTCAGATGAGTCCAAAAGGATGTTAAGAAGTATTTCTTCAGTCACAGAGTTGTTAGGAAGTGGATTAGTATGGCAGGTGAGTAGTTTAGCGGCAGGAACGATACATAGCTTTAAACGATGGTATTATAAAGCTCGTGGTAGCAGGGGAAGAGGTACGTAGTAGCGATTAGTGAAGAGGCGTGCAGGAGCTGAGTCTGACCCCTTGCAACCACTTAGTATGAGAGTACAGTTAGGTGAGTCACAATTAAGGGAGTACATTAAATTAAACTCACAAAATACAGCAATGTGAGAATAGACTGGATAGCAGCTTACACGTCAATTGTTATTCCGCTAATGAAACATCATAGATAAATACTATTGTCAAAACCTTAATGAGTAAAAACAGATATCAAGAAAATTGATGGATATTTATCACGAGTTCCATGACGGGGAAATTAGAAAAAAAAATCTGTGATGCATCTACTTATCCAATATCTACGAATAATTCTGACGAAGGTTTTCCACGAGGTCTTGAAGTTTATGCTATATTACCTGTACACACTGTTTAGGTACTTTCTAACCCACTGTAACATCTTCCTTTTAACCCTTGACCTGGTCTCTCTAATTGCTAGATTGCTGTCTTGGTGAAGGCATTCCTGCAATATTTTTAAAATCCCAAAATGACGCATTCTTCTCAATTCTGTCTCTGCTTTTGATATCTTCGACTTTGTCACAGATTTTCAGCAAATCTTAGAGAAAAGTATTTTTTGTCCATGAATCATTTTGGATTTCTGTGAAAAATCCCTATACAAGTGATCTATTATTTTTTATTTATTCCAAACTTTTATAAACATATTTAGTTTTTTCAATTTTCTGGCCATTTTCTTGACCGAAGAAATTTTGTTGTATAACTTCGCTCTTAGATCACACAGTTGCTCCTGCCATTATCTCAGCACTCATGGAGATGTGTTATCTCAGCACTCATGGAGATGTGTTATCTCAGCACTCATGGAGAGTGTTATCTCAGCATCATAGAGAGGATTGTTTTCTCGCACTCATAGAGATGTTGGTTATCGACAGAATTCGAGATTGTGTTATCTCAGCACTCATAGAGATGTGTTATCTCAGCACTCATAGAGATGTGTTATTTTAGCACTCACGGAGTATGTGTTATCTCAGCACTCATAGAGAATGGGTTATTTCAGCACTTACGGAGATGTGTTATCTCTGCTACTCATAGAGATGTGTTATCTCAGCTCTCATAGAGATGTGTATATCTCGAGCAGCACTCATGGAGACTGTGTTTTCTCAGCACTCATGGAGTTGGTGTTATCTCGTACTCATTGAGGATGTGTTATCTCAGAACTCATGGGAGTGTGTATCTCAGCAGTCTGAGATGTGTTATCTCAGCACTCATGGAGGTGTGTTATCTCACGCACTCACGGAGATGTGTTATCTCAAGAACTCATAGAGATGTGTTTATCTCAGCATCTCATAGAGATGGTGTTATCTCAGCACTCATGGAGATGTGTTATCTCAGCACTCATAGAGATGTGTTATCTCAGCACTCATGGAGATTTATCTCAGCACTCATAGAGATGTGTTATCTCAGCACTCATAGAGATGTGTTATCTCAGCGCTCATAGAGATGTGTTATCTCAGCATCATAGAAGAATGTGTTATCTCAGTCACTCATAGAGATGTGTTATATCAGCACTCATAAGATGTGTTATTCAGCACTCATAGATATGTGTTATCTCTGCACTCATGGAGATGTGTTATCTCAGCTGTCATAGAGATGTGTTATTTTGAGCACTCATAGAGATGTGTTATCTCTGCACGCATAGAGATGTGTTACCTCAGCAGTCATAGAGATGTGTTATCTCAACTGTCATAGAGATGTGTTATCTCAGCACTCAAAGAGATGTGTTAGAATCATTAAAGATTTTTATATGCAGGTAGAAAGGTGAGAGTTCATCTGAAGAATTAATTATGGTCTAGTTGATATAATAACTTCACATAGAAATTTTCTATTTGTGCCTTATATTTGATGGACTTGGTTCTAATGTGACGGTTGCTGGAATCCTTCCTCCTCAGGTATATTATTTGGATACTCCTTCGGTTTCCCATAGTCGTTGATTCTATAATTTATTTCTTTTGGTACTGCAAGTGACTCCCTGCGTTATAAGGGGGAAATTGATTCAAGTTACTAAAACACAATAAGGTTAACGACATCAAAAGAAGTCTTGCTCAGCAAGTGGCATGCCGGAACAAGAACCTCGATCAATCTTGAACTAAAAAAGACTTTCTTGCTAGTTGCCTTGATTGGGTCTGTGAAGGCTTACTCTGCCCGTAACAACTTCAGTAATGTATTACCAAAGGCTGGCTGGTCCCCCTCAGGAAAATTAATGAATAGAAGAAAAAAATAATAACAGTAAAATATGAAACACTTTATTATTTAGCTAATGAAAATTTAAACGATTACAATATGAATTTTTTCTACTTGAAACGAGAAATTAAAATGAAAACAAAATATAAAAATATCTGAATTCAATTGCTAATATATACAGTTAGACTGGGGTTTGTCTGCTGTTGTTGGACACCCGCCTGTGGGTAGAAATTGTTGCCATTGCTGTGATGGGGTGGGGGGGGGTCAAAGATGTTGAATGACAACCCAACGACTAGTTCTTCACAGCAGTCTCTAGCCTTGAATGTTCCGTCAAGATGAATAGGATACGCGATCTTTCACCACTGCAAAGATGAGAGGTACGTTTGACTGGGTGGGGTTGACTACACTTAGGTATGCGATAAATGGTGACGTCCCTGGACTTAGGTAAAGTTCTACTTCAAACACTGTTTCTTTGGTTGCCAAGATGACCCGAGCTGACATTCCAAGCTAGAGAGAAACAAATGTTACCCTCTGCCTAAGAAAATCGCTCTCCTTGATAAGTTAAAGTATTTATAAAAAAAAAATGGTACATTCTCTAAAAGTGCATGGAAATCAAGGGCAGATAATGAACTAAGTCTTTAAAAATGGTTAAAATTGTAAGCTTTTAACCAATATATACACTAGAATAGAAGTAGAGACTTTTACTTAAGTTGTGCTGTGAGCTGCGAGGTCAAGGGGTTTGATTATCCATTTGGTAGGAGCCCCACACGTCACATTTCGGGTGGGAAAAAGATGGGGGGGGGGCATAGCGGGAGCTTGACACTGACCCTACCTTAATATGCAGACCGCAATAAACTCTCGTCACATATAACTCGCTCGCTACTCCTCTTCTTTTGAAACTTTTCCCTCACACTCCCCCCATACCAAGACTTATTGTCAAGGAGTATAAGAAGAATAGGCGAGGAAAAAGTTCTAACACGTGGGAAGTACGCGTTATAGGCAACAAATCGTCTACTGACTGTACACGACTTAACCAGTCAGAAATAATTGGATGAACCATGATATACCAATATATGAAACTTAAAATCTTGGAGAAGTGCCAATGTCCACCTCAAGAGGCGAATGTTGGTTCCTTAAATGTTTCTTGGGTGGTATCATCAAAGGTTTATTGATCCGTCTCTAAAAGATTTCTTTTTCCTGTAAGAAAATATAAGCTTGGAGATACCCCACACAAGGGCCTGAACATCTCCTTTTGAATGGGGAGGTATCATGTTTTCCTCAGGAGGGGAAGTTTTAGATTTAATAAATTACGGGAACTGCGTGTGTATTTTGGCAGCAAGTACCTGGACACCTATTGCAAGAACTATACTTCTTTGTAACCTGAGTAGTACATGCTTGGCCCCAAAATATAAGTGTGCTTGAGGTTTATGCCACGTCTTACGATGAGCCAAGTGTTCGGTCACCGACAAAATCTGAGCCATTTGAAGAAACAGTCTCTCGACATGGTTTAGGAACAACAAGGAGGGAATGATCTATCGCTGAGGACTGAGATTTAAATACAGATTTATATAAGATACCATTAATATATTTAAAACTTATGAGATACGTATCTCCCGTGGTTAAACTTGTTGTTAAAAGCTTGATTATGACAATCCGAAGTGAAGGACAATCCCGCTGTAAATTGACAAAGGTGCATGCTCACTGAAATCTCCCAAGTGCATGCTCGCGTGGACTGTAAGTCGCACTAATTTCATGCCCCTCCCGCTTACCTCGACTGCTGCAGAGCGAAGCATGTAATGTGTGTGAAGCCCGAAGAGCTACCTCATCCAGGTCTTGTCCGCCACTAGAAGAGTCAAGATTTCATCTCCCGAGCTCGCGAATACAGGAGCAGAATCACATATAACCACCCGCATCAGACTCTCCTATATCCTCGCGACACGACCATCATACCCCCAACCCAACACCCCCCCCGTCGCTCTCCCGGATCCGATCACTCGTACCTCACTATCCACGACGAGCCCCAGCTCCCCCCCCACCGCTTCCCCCCCAACTACATCTCTCGCACTTTCTACCCCCCAAATGTGAACCCCCCGGATGAGACAATGCCGCATTCCGGTGCGGAGCTTGTCTCTTAAGGGGCTTAATTTAACTTGCAAGGAAGAGGAGTGGAAAACTTTAGGTCACGGGTGGTGGACGAAAAATCCGCCTCTGAAGGAAAAAAGAACTGGCACCTTTAATGTTAGCCACTATTATAGAACAAAGTAATTGGGGCTAGTACGGCACTAGTCTCCAACCGAGTGAAACCTTTAGTTTTCAAGTAACAACGTATTGTAGGCGAAAGTATTTTCACGGCCCAAGTAGTCTGAAAGAATAGAGGCACACACGAGAGGTTTTAAAGTAAGGGAATAGTTTGTCCGAAATTACGATGGCACGAACATCCAGTGTCACGCAATATTATCTGGCAGACTTTTATACCATTAAACTGTTCACTGAACCAGAAGGGTGTCTGGTCAATACCATCAAACAAAACATCTGCCCAACTTTCTCTTTTTCTTGGAAGGACATTCTGGGGACGTTCATGTCCGATACCACCACACGGATGACAGTGTTGGTATAATAGCTGGTGACCTTTTTTTTTTCTTTACTTGTAGGCTTCTTAACCTTTGACTTCAGGGTGACATTGCCTTAGGGATAGATCTTTACGTCTTTATAGGGAATTGTGAGCCTCAGCATCAGTCAGCGTCCCTCAGCAAACTTTCTCAGCTTTAATCAGGTTACGTTCTCTAAATGATGTTTGTATTTGGTTGAGGGAAGAGCTGTCAGGAAACTGGTCAGCATCATGAAGTCTCTAAGAGATTCACTACTGTGATCAATTTCCTGGTTCTCCATCCAAAAGTCGAACAAACGATGTTACTAGTAACTGCTATGAAAGTTTGGCATTGCTGTAAGGTGGCATATCTGAAATCTTTCTTATAAGAATTTGTAGGTTTTTGGTTTGCTTTAGGGATTGCTTCTTAAGTAGGTTATAAATTACATATGAATCCTGCGACCAAAGTTGCAGAGATATCACAAGCTGTTTACCGGTAAAACTAAACATACATAACCTGGTTAGCCCAGGTGTCAGCTGGGCCATTCCACGAGGGTTAGCGTATAGCGGGTATTTTCAAAAACTGATAATTGTGTGAAGTTATGTCATCACCTCTGTGAAGGGAGGTAAATTAGGTGTTGGAATATGTGGACTAGCTGTATGAGTGTTCAATTACTTTTCCTCTAATTGTTGTATGTGTCAGAGTTAACTTTTTATTTTCTAATTCAAGGTTCGTTTGCTTCTACCTCGCAAAAACTTTGTTCTCTCGCAATTCATTCCCTCTAGTTTTTTGTAGAGTTCTCGTTCTCTAGCTTTTCCCTCAACTTCTCTATCTTTTGGCTCTTCCTCAAGTTCTCTTAACCGGAACTTGTTCCTCACGTATTTTAGCTCTTTCCACGATCAAGTCTTATCACGCTTCTTTTTCTCTCTTTTTTTTCTCTGTCCTTTCTTGCATTTATCTTTTCAATTCGCATCTCTCTCCTTTATCTACTTTCTCACAATTCTCTCTCTCTACTTTTTTCTCCCTCTCTCTTTCTTTCTGGGTTTTCTTTTTCAATTCTTTTCTTCTCTCCTTTTTCTCCACTCTCTTCAATTCTCTCTCTTCCTTTTTCTCCTCTCTCTCAAGGTTCTCTTTCTCCTTTCTTTCTCTTTACTGGATCTTGGTGCTAATGAAAAGTTTCTAATTTGTTCCGTTATTCCTAACTTACTCCCAGTGTTCATCCAAAACTGGTATTCTCCATACTTGCAAGAATAACTGAAGCTACCAGGGGAAAATGAAACGGATTATATCATAGAAAGCGGAAGGGGTTCAATTCTGCTCGCTCAAACTGTAAATAAATCGGGAGGGGTTCGATCCCTGCTTCGATTAAATTAAAACAGTATGTATAAATTGAAAACGGAGGGTTCTATGCCGGGCTCGACAAACAGCAAGTAAAATGGGGTTCCCTTGTCCATCCAATTCTTCTCGCAACAAGAAATCAAGAGTTGTCCTACAACTGTTCCCTTGATTTAATAAATAGAGCTCATTTGAAATAACTTGTCAATGAAAATCTCGGGTCCCTAGAGTCATATTCCTCCAAATTCGGTTTCAAGCTCAGAATAAAGGTTGACAGAATTAACTAGTATTCCTGCCTTGACTTATAATAAATTAGAGACTATAACAATCACCAAATCTTTTAAATTACCTGCGTACTGTAGTCTCCTACCTAGTGAATGATTACTCATGGCTGGTGGTAACGTTCTGTGGTATGCGCGTTGAAGTTCCAAAATGGAGATTCGAGATGGGGTTGAATCTTGACATGATTTCAGGTTGATGTGATCCTGGCAAGTCGCCACTTGTGAAGGCTTACTCAAGCCTGTAACAACTTAAGTATTACCAAGGCTGCGGGCTCTCCCTCAGAAAAATTAATGAATTGAAAAAGGATAATAAACAGTGCAAATTATAAACACTTTATTATTTAGGAAATGGAAAATATAAACAATATGGAATTTTATCCTACTGAAAGAGAAATGAAAATGAAATATAAAAATATCTGAATTCAACGCTAATATATACAGTTAGACATGGGGTGATCCGATGTTGTTGACACAGCGCGTGTTTGTAGAAATTGTAGACATTGCTGTATGGGGGGGGGGGGGGTACAGATTTTGAGTGACAACCCAACGATATTTCTTCCAGGGGCTTAGCCTTGAATAGCCCGTCAAGATGATAGGAACCCCCGTTTTTCCCCTGCAAAGATGGGGGGTATTTCCCTGGGGTTGACTACAATTAGGTATGCAGATAAAAGGTGACGTCCCAGAACTTAGGTAAAGTTGTTCCTTAAACATGTTTCTTTGGGTTTTAGATGCCCCGAGTTGACTTCCACTAAAAAAAAAAAAAAAGGTTCCCCACTGGCAAAGAAATCATCTCAATGAAAAGTAAAGATTTAAAAAAACATGGGATTATTTAAAAGCACGGGAAATAAGGCAAAAGAGTACTCTTAAAAATTGGGTTAAAAGTAAAGTTTTTAACCAATAAAACATAGAATAGGGAGGGCTTTTACGGACAGTTGTGTGGGAATGCGAGTCAAGTGTTTTACCCTTTTGGTCGGGCCCCACACGTCCCCTTTTTCCGGGTGGAAAAAAGGGGGGGGGAATGCGGGAGCGCCCTGACCCCCTCAAAAAGCAACTGGCAATCAAAATGTCGTCCCTATACTCGCTCGTATCTATCTTTTGAACTTTTCCCTCACAATGGGCTCGTATTCCCTGGTAGAAAGTGCGAAGCTTTGCTTTTGCTACACAGTTTTTATTTAGTTTGGATTTGTATGTGTGCTGCTGATTACAAAAAACCCCAAACAAGATCAGCGGTTAAAATCTTTTAATTCATTGTATTAGAGTTCAGGGATGAAAACCTTTTACTTACTGCCCCTTAAGTGCATCATGAGGGTAAAATTCCAGTAATTTGTTTCCGTTTTTAGGTAAAAAAAAACCAAAAAGAACTTTAAACAAAAAATTTTATATTTGCAAAAAAAAAAGAATTTTCATTAATTATTTTTTTCAACTCAGGATCGTGATATAGTATGTACCCCTCACATGAGTAGATTTCTTACTGTTTGGCCTCTGCTAGGGGTTGCTAAAAGGGACCCTAGAAGCACAGCTTTTTAAAGTCACCCCACCCGCCCCGTTACGAGGATAAATCAACCGGGTCCCAATCACAAGGTGAAGCAATTTACCCGACTACATTATCTATTTACAGAGTAGAGAAAAGGGGGGGATGTAAGGTTAGGCCCGTTTTTGTCCCGCTGGGTGTGGTGGTGTTTAGGGGAGGAGCGGGTTTGGGTGTAGAAATTTGCGAAGCTAAAAATATTACCCATAATTGCAGGTGCTGAGGAATGATATCTGTTACCATGGGAAAAATCCTCTCCCCTTTACCCTTTTTGGGCCGTAAAATTTTAATTAGCAGAAATAAAACATTTAACCCACACGTAACCTTTTCTCTCCCCCGTCCCCGGGGGTGGGCTTTAACGAAACACGTTAAGTTTGACTTCAATAAATGCGAGATAATGAGAATGAAATGGATAAAATTGCTAATTGTAGTATTCCAGACATCGCTTAATAAAGCGGCTATAAATGAACGTTGGGGAAGTATAAGGCAGCATTTAAAAAAAACTCTCAAAGTGGAACTTTTGGTAATATTTTCCCAAAATACAGTCGATATCAGCGTTAGGTGTGAGTACCAAAGAGTAAATGCAGACACAAGAAAAAGTGGTGCTTGGGCCCGGTCTGGAAAAGGGGCCCTTGGCGCGAACCCTGGAAGCGACACATTTAAATAAAGGTATGAGCCCCTGCCCCTAATTCCCGAAAATACTATTTCAGAATAATCGTTTAGAGCTTTTCCCTCATGAAATAATAATAATAATAATAAAATTTATAAAAATAATAATAATAATAAAAATAATAATAATAAAAATAATAACAATATAATAATAATTAAAAATAATAATAAAACAATGAAGAAAAGCTCAAACAACATTTTATAATACACAAAAACGTAGTTATTTTGGGAAAAAAAACAAAATCAGTTTTAAAGGGATGGAGAAAAAATTATATTTTACCAAAGGACGCGGCATTTACTGTGCA
>NW_026506208.1:0-15362 GCF_026875155.1 Cherax quadricarinatus
TGAGGGTTTCAGGGGCTTAACATCCAGTACCTTGTGTATTCATAAGATAGGATTCAGGCAAGTGCTTTTTATCGCTTAACGTGCTGTTGGAAGTGTGTTCATGGTATCATTTATGAAGGGATCGCGGAAACGGGTTAGCCGAACTAGGAGGTTTGTGAGGTATACTCGGGATTTCTTTCCAAAGTGATAACTCCTCTGTGAAGAATTTCCACTTCGTAGTCCCTCAAAAGGGTTTGGACACGGACCTGTACTCTGAGGAGGTGGGGGGGATGAGGGGCCTTTTGAACTATGATGTCAGCGCGTTTCTGGCAAGACAGGGAAATTGAAGAATAATGGTGAATTTGTGTTTTTTTTCTTTTTGAGGTCACCCTAACTGTGGGAGAGGGCCGTGTGTTAATTTTTTTACAGTTTTGCCTTAGGTCTATGACATTTAGTTCCCCCCCCCTAACCTAATAGTCATTAAGAGGTTACATGCAGTGGATCCAATTCTTTGTTTCCTAGGCTCCTTCACTTTTCCACATAAGTCCACCTTCCACTATAGCTGCTACATAACTTTACAAGTCTATAGCCTTAACCGGGCCTCCTCTCCCTGTGCCATAAAACCTGACCATTAGTATCAACACACTTTGGGTCCTAACTACTATTCCAGTCAGTACTACGCTCAGCATATTTATTCAGGGGAAAGTGCTGAACCCTAAATCTCATACAGGGCCTGAGAAATAGGAGGTAACACTCCCCTCTCTTGGATCACGAGCTCATCACCGGCATCAAGGCGCCCCTCTCCACTTTTTTTTTTAAATTTGAGTACGCCAGTGCTGCTACCCTTCTCTATTATAGTTACATAGTAGGAACCAATGCAATAACCTATTTATGGGAGGTTGTAGTGACGTGACCTGGAAGAGTGTAGTGCGAGACCTGAGAGAGTATGAAAATAAACCTGGGAGTGTAGTGACGTGACCGGGGAGTGTAGTGACGTGACCGGGGAGAGTGTAGTGTGACAGTGTGGGTGAGGGGACCCCAATGGAAATAAGTCCTCTGTCTGACTTTTTTGGGTTATCCTAGGTCTCTACACATAACTGCTATGTATGATAATTCTATGTAACTGTATTTGTGTATACCTGAATAAACTTACTTACTTACTTACTTATGAGAGAACCCCCACATAGACCCTGGGTGATGGTAGGGAAAGGGGGGGGGGGCAGGGGAAGATATACACCATGCCCCTCACACACGGTATTATGTGGGACGTGACTCCACCCTTTTTTTTGTTGCTGTCGTGTGTGTGTGGTGTGTGTGTGTGTGTGTGGTGTGTGTGTGTGTGGGGTGTGTTTGTTTGTTTGTTCGTTTCTTTGTTTTATAGGGTTTGGCTTTTAGCTTCCTCCTCCCCGTCCTTTTTTTTTCAAGATAGTTTATCCTGTAGCCCCCATCTTCCTCCTCCTCCCTCACCCCGGAGATATTTTAACTTTCAATTTCCCCAACTTGTCACTCTTGTCTTACCTTGTTTCTTTGATACAGAGTAGCTTAAGTCCTTTCTTAAATTTTCTCTTATACGTTTAAAGATAAAATTTTTCATTTGTTTATGTAAAAATTAATAATTTTGTACCAAAAGGACCTTAGAAAACTTACCTAACCTTATTAAAACAAGCACAGTTTTAATTTTTGCCTAATCCAACTAAATATTTTAGTTAAGTTTACAGTAATTTAATAATAAACAAACACAATGAAATATTTTTTTCGTTAGGTTCAAAATGATTTTTGCGAAATTATTGCATTCACAAATTTTCGCTTCCCTTATTCGGGAAGAGGAGCTTTTGCTATTTAAGCCAATATCGCAATTTTTAACCTGTTCGGCACGACAATATATATGTCGTCCGAATATGTAAAACTGGTCAATTAAGCAAGAACTCATTTAAATTTAAGTCCTTTCTGAAATTTTCTCTTATACGTTTAAAGATATATTTTTTTTCATTAAAAGTTAATGTAAAAAATTTTAATTTTGCACCAAAAGATTTTAGAAAACTTACCTAACCTTGTTATAAAAAAGCAATTTATTTTAGCCTAACACAACTAAATATATTTTAGAATTTGTTTACAGTAATTTAATACTAAGCAAACACAGTGAAATATATTTTTTTTTGTTAGGTCAGAATGATTTTGGCGAAATTATGCATACACAAATTTTCACTTGTCCCCATATGGCAAGATGAGCGTTGCTATTTAAGCCAAGATCGCAAGTTCTGCCTATTCGGGACGACATATATATATATATATATATATATATAAAATATATATATATATATATATATATATATATATATATATATATATATACATATAATATACATATATATATACATAAAATATTTTAACATAATATATACATATATATATACATATAATTATATATATAATATATATAATAAAATATATTAATATATATATTATATAATATATATATATATATATATAATATAAATATATTATAATATATATAATAAAATTTAAAAATAAAATATAATGCACTGGTAATGATCGACCCAGATAAGTGCCCCCTTTCTTAAAATTGTAAAGTTCTGCATCTTATACATACCTCACTTTATCGTACTTAAGTGTAATTCCATTTGATAACTTAGCCAGCCACTTGCATTAGCAAGGGAAAAAAATATATTCTGACGTCAGCTGCAATTTCTAAAAAGTTCTCGCTGTAGCAAAAGATTAAATTACAGCTTACTACGAGATCATTTTAATAAGAGAGTTAAGTGTATTATTAGGAAATTTAAGAGAAAACTCTCCGCATGTTGCCCTTTCTTTGGGTTTACATTTCTTTTTAAATTTAAAGATAAAGCCTTTTCATCTCTGCTTATATACTATTTTTTCCTTCGGTGAAGTTCCCTGAAAAAAAACGTGTGGTTTTTAATGTCTTTTCAGATAATTTCTAAAAAGAAAAAACTGACTTTACAACACAAACATATTTACGAAATTCCATATGTTCCACTAAAATTAACACACGCACACACACACACACACACACACACACACACACACACACCACACACACACACACACACACACACACACACACACACACACACACACACACACACACACACACACACACACACACAAAATTTTATCAGGAAAAAGAGGGGGAAAACACCTAAAAGGATGATCTCATCAACAGCAGCCAGCAGGGTTTTCAGGAGGGGAAAAATTCCCGTGTCACAAACCAAACGGATTTCTTTTACAGGGAAACAGCAAAAGACAAAGAGAGGGGGGGTTGGGTGGTTTTCTTTTTCCCTTGGACTGAAAAAAGGGGCTTTTTAAACACATTTCCCCACACAAAGTTTTGGTTTGAAAAAAACTGGGCCCCAACAGGGATAACGGGAAAGGCACTACTTGGATCGGGGAAAACTTCCGGGAAGACAGCAGCGATTCATGGTACGGGGCGAGGTGTCAGAGGGGGGAAACCTGTGCCCCGGGGTCCCGCAGGGGGCCCATCCTGGGGGCCAGGGGCTTTTTCCCGGTATTTGTAAAACGACATGACGAAGGAATGACTCTGAGGTGTCCCCTTTTGCAGATGACTGAAGTTGATGAGAAAATACACCGATCGAAACCAGGCAAACTCCCAAAGGGACCCTGGACGGGCTGCAGACCGGTCCAGAAATTTGGGTTTTCCTGGAGTTAAAATCCCACCAAAGTCCCAAAGTATGAAAAATTGGGGAAGGGAAAAGAAGGCCGCAGACGGAGTACAGCCCCTGGGGGTCAAGACTACAAACCTCACTCAAGGAAAAAGATTTTGGGGGGTAGTATAACACCAGGCACATCCCCCAGAACGCACATCAACCAAATAACTCTCCGCAAAATGGGGGGCCTAGAAAACCCTCAAAACACATTCCACATCTTAAAAAAGGAATCGTTCAGGCCCCTGTAAAACCGTATACTTTAGGCCCATATTGGAAAACCCGGCCCCATTTGGGAACCCACACCTAGCCAACACGTAAAAAACTAAAAAAGTGAAAAAGGTTTGCAAAAAAGACTATCCCAGACTAGAGGTGGCCCCTACGGGGAGAGGTTAAGGGAAAAAAACCAACGCCCCTGGGGGACAGGAGAGATGGGGGGAAAAGGTAACGACATCAAAAAAACTGAGGGGAATTGACAAGGTGACAAAGACGGGGATGTTCCAGAGATTAAACACAGTAACAAGGGACACAGTTGGAAGCTGAAGACACAGATAACCCAAAAGGGATGTTAGGAAGTATTTTTTCACCCCACAGAGTATCATTAAGTGGAATATTTTGGGGGAAGCGAGGGAGTGGAGGCAGTTTCCATACATATTTTAAGCAGAGGGAAATGAAAAAGCTCACGGCCGGGGAGAGTACCTTAGCGATAAATGAAGAGGGGGGGGCCAGAGCTGGGAAATCGACCCCTGCAACCTAAACCAAGGTGGGTACAAACCACACACAACCCCACACCCACACAAAACACACACACCACACACACAACACACACACACCCCAACACACCACACACACACCCACCACAAACACACCCCAAACCCCACACCACACAGTGAAGAGGGGGGACCGGGAGTTTGGAAATCGACCCCTGAAAAACCTCAACAATTTGGGTACAAACCACACACACACACCCACACCACAACACAAAACCCCAACACACACACACACAACACAAAACACACACACACACACACACCACACCAAAACACAGTGAAGAGGGGGACCAAGCTTGGAAATCACCCCTGAAACCTCAACTGGGGGGTACAACACACACAACACACACACAACACCACACACACACACTTTAAAATTTTAGCTAAAAATTTTTTTCTATAACAATAAACACAAAACAAAGAACAATTTAACAATTTTTTTATAAAAATATGTTTTGGTCTAATGCTTTTCCCCTTTCCCTTGATTCTGCTTTTCGGGGGAATAAAAAAATTAATTTTTTTGCCCCTCACATTACACGGGAAATTGTTGATATTAAAAATTTTTAAAGGTGGAAAACCGAGTAAAAAACCCTTTTAATCACTTTTTTTAAAAATAAATACTTATAAAAAATTTAAACAAAGGGCTCGAGCGATGGAAAAAACGGGGCTTTTTATAATAAAAAAATACAGTAATTTTTAAAATTTTTTTTTATGAGTATAAAAAATGTATTTTTAATGTGAAAGAAAAATTTGGGTTTAGGCATAAAAGAAACCACTACATACTTTTTCTTTTTGGGGGCCAATTTTTTTTTATTTTTTGCTTTATTTATTGTGGAGGGCAAAAACCTGTCCGAAAAAATTTCCCTGAAGGGACCCTACAGACCCTCCTTAAAAACATTACTTATTTCGAAACAAAATATGCCTTTAAATAGCCCCCAAATTTAAAAAATTTCCATTTTTTTTTTTGGCCAAAGGTTTTTTTACCTTAAAGGAATTCCCTTATTTGTGCCACTAAAGTTTTCCCCCCTGATTTGTAATAAAGACGGAATTCTTTCCAAATTTTTTTTTGAATGTTTTTAATTCTGAAGTATTTGGAATTTTAAAAAAAAAATAAAAGTATTTTTGGAAAAGAAAAAAATAACAAAAACAGAAACGGGTTTTGCTCATTTTTTCTTAAAGGGATTTTCCCCCATTTTTTTTTTTTTTTAACCAAACTATTAAATATAATCTTAAAATTGCTATTTTTTCGAATATTTAAAATAAAAATGTTATCTTTTTTTTTGATATAAAACTTTCGGGGAAAAAACAGAAACGCCATAATCTAAAACACAAAACACCATAAACTACCAAATCTAGACACAGCCCACCAAACTGCCATAACCCTGAGAACACCACCAGTTCCTGCCATAATCTAGCCCACAGCACCATGATCAGACAAAAGCACCTTGTTGCTGCGGGAAACCCAAAATTTAATTTTACATGGTGTTGCTTTTTAAAGCCCGTTTTTTTTAAAAGGGTTTGAGTTTTCCCAAAATTTTACGGGGTTTTTCACTTAATATTTTTAAATGGATTCTTCACTAGTAGCTACAGTAAAGATTCCGATTTTATATTTTTTAAATCTGACCTCATGTATCATGATACTGGGAAAATTATTTTTTTTAAAATTTATTTATAAAATAAAAAAATGTTAATTTATATAAAATTTTATATATATAAATATATATTTTATAAATAAATATATATATAATTTTAATATAAAAATTTTAAAATATAAAATTAAAATTATATAAAATATAAAATAAATATATATATATATATATATATATATATATTTTAATATATATTATATAAAATAAAATAATATATAATATATAATATATAATAATAATATATAAATATATATATAATATATAAAATAAAATTTCAATATATATATTAAAATTAAAAGAAATAAGAAAAGTAAATCGCTGTTAAAAGACCGGCCGCTATTATGTTTTAACTTTTGTAATGTGACCAACCTGACATATTTACGGTCACTGAAAACGAGCGGGTTTTTCATACACCCCGGGGTTTTTTGGTTCGGGTCCCAAGCCTTTAACAAAATTTCCCCCTGCTCAAAGGAATGTTATTTTTTTGAGAAAAAGTTGGGACCCCATTGCTTCAGTATCTAGACCCCCGCTGAAATCAGAAATCGTATTAACTAAAATCTTTTTATGTTTTCAGGAATTTATTCCACCCTTTTTAGGGGATTGTTAATGGTCCCAAATAGGGGAAAACGTCTTTCTCCCGGGTCTCGGGCCCTCCATTGATACTTTGTTATTAAGAAAAGTTTTTGGCCCCTGTCTATACCCTAACATAAGACTTTCGGCTTTAAGGATTATTGTTTTAATTTATTGTATATATATTCTCGACGGGTATCTAATACGAACCCTGGTTTTTGGGACGATAAATTTTTTTTTGGGTTTCATTTGAAACTTTTATGGGAAAAATTTTTTTGAAAAAAACTCGGGCATTGAGTTTTAAACCTCGTACAGAAACATTTACAAATATAAAAACGTATGTGGACTGTTTTCCGTAAAAGTGGGATTTTTTGTATTACACTGCAAGACCTTGTGGGGTTAGCGCTTCTTTTTGAAAAAATAATAATAATTTAAAAATAACTAGTAAAATAATAATAATAATAATAAACACTGCAAAGAGAAAAGAGAAGAACTTTGTACAACCCTAAGTTTTTTTTATGAAATTTTTTTGCTTAAAGATACATAATTTATTTAGTCGGACTTTTTCTAATTATAATTCCCTGGGATTTTCCTAAGGTTTAGCTAGACCAAACTTTTATTTGACATCTTTTTACAGAAAGGGGCCCAAAAAAGGCCTTAAAAGACCTGCCCCTTTACGGGAACCAAGGGGGAACAATTTTGGGGGAACCCTTTTTAAAAATAAAGGTATAAAATAGTGCAAAGCAGTAAAGGGTGGAAGTCTACGACTACCAGCATCTACCGTAGGGATTTCGTAAGGGCTAAATATTTATAACCCAAATTTGTTATCTACCACCACAATCTGTTTTTTGGGTATTAAAATTTAAAAACTGCAGCCAGGGGGGCCTTTACAACTTGTTTCACAGTAAAATTTGGGCTAGCGTTAATGCATTCCCACCCCATAACTCAAATTTTATTGGGACAACAAAGCTAAATGATGGCATCATCAGGATGGGAACATCATTTTGGCCCCTTGGGTGACATCATTAACAATGTAACAGCCCTCCGGTCCATTGGGGAATCACTAGGGGGGGGTAACCCAAGGGTTTCCCGGGCCCCCTGGGTTTTCGTCAATCATAAACCAACATATAAACCCCCGACACTTTCTTTTTATCGGCCCATGGTGTTGACTCGGGGACAAGTTAAACCATTACGGTTTGGGCGGGGGAATAAGAAGCTCGGGGTTCCCCCCCCCCAGCCTGAACCCCAAAAGACCCAAACTCCCGAAAAATATCACGGGGATTAATAAGCAAGGGGGAAAAATTAATAAGAAATGATTTGGGCTCAAACCCCTTTAAAGAAGTAAATTTTGAAAAATCGTAAAAAGGGTTTTTAAATTCTCAAAGAGTAAACGGAAGAAAAAGGTTCTAAAATTTCAGTTTCAAGGGATACAGGCCTAACGCCTCAAAGAAGTACTGGCCCATATAGAAAGCCCCTTTTACGCAAGCTTTTTACGCAAATTAGGGCTTTTTGTCCCAGGGTGCGAACCCCCCCACCAGTCGAAATAACATCCAAGTAAACCCCTTAAAATTCCCGAGCCCCCTGTTAACCAGGTTCTAGGATGAAATTTTTGGTTGAATTAAACACCGAAGAGGACCCCCGGCCCTTCCCATCCACCGCTGTTTTTCCAGGCTGGGGAAATAGAGAGGACGCTGTAGCCTACACCACGTGGGGGGTCCTCGTGACGTCAGGCTACAAGGGACCCTTACTATAATGTCCCGGGGGAAATCTTCTACATAAGTATACTGCACTAATGTCACTGTTGACTGTATCGAAAATACACGGTCACATAATCTTGGATGGGGCCCTTCTGAAGGCAGACGAACCCCTTTACAAAACAAAGAAATAGTAAATTAATGAACATGATCGATTTAGTGACAAATAAACAGATAAAGCAGACACTCAAAATCAATATTTAGAAGGGGGTGTAAAAATTTTCCCCCAATTTTTAATGAAAATTTTCTCATTAGACTAAAGCATCTTCATAGCTATAATCACCCCAAATTCTTAAAAACTGCGGAATGGAAAACCCCAAGAGCTAAGAGATCGGGGGCATTTTTAGGAGGGTCGTATTGCATGTTCCATTCTTTTTTTCCCAGACGGCCCAAATTTGCAAACACCCCCATGCTAGTATTTACGTTTTTTGGATTTCCTCAACCGGTTTTTACTGTGTCTGTCTTGACGACGTTTCACTTTACTCATTTGTTTTTTCATTCATTTTGGTTTACTGATTGTTTCCTCTCCGCATAAAGAATAATTCATAACGAACACTTTTACAACACCTGGGATCTTTATGAGAACGTTCGCTTGTTCGCGGGGGGGGGGGCATTAGTCTCTACCTACCTAGAAACCCAGGGGTTCCATGTGTCTTACTCATCTTTTTGAGTATTAAAACGATCATGAAAGAGGGAATTTTGGAAATTCCCGCAAATGGCAAACAAATGGGGTGGATCCTAATCACTGCAGCAAACACCCAGAGTTGACCAAGAGCCCTGGGGGAGATCTTGGAATCATCAGTTAAAGGGGATAATAAGACTTTGCCAGCTTAGCCCCCGTTACTTTTTTGTTGTGGTGCTGGGTAGGGGTTTTCCAAATATCGGGATCAGTTCATAGGTCTGAATTAAGTATCTATCGGCAAAATTTTTTTATCCCAGGGGATACGACAAATTTTAACCATACAGTGAGCGAAAAAGTAATGTAGGGCTGGGAGTGGTAATGTCAGATGATTTTTCCTTAAAGACCACAACAATGTATCTACCGCATCGGGGAAAATGATAGGATGGGTAATGAGAACCTTCAAAACTAGGGACCCAAGCCCCCGATGATTCCTTCAAAAATCTTTTCTCTTTTGGGTGGAAAACCAGTACACTAACTTTCCCTCTTTAAGGCAGGCAAATTGCGACCTGGGGGAGGGACAAATAAAATTTACGCACACATAATACGACAAGGGACCAAATTATTGGGGAAAGGTTGAAAGCCCTTGATTTTTTATTCCCCGGAACGCAGGCGAGAAAGATATAGATAAATACACTTTTAAAAATCCAAAAGGGGAAACCAAACTTGCACACGAAAATCACTCCCATGAAAGCAAAAATCTCGGGGGAATGAAAATTCCCCCAATGAAAAAAAGGGGGGCCACAATACACTGAAGCAACACGTTCGGGCCCCAAAATTTTTCAAATGCCCCCAGCATACTAAGGGGGATTCCAAAAAGACCCCTGGCTGTCTTAAGAAAACTGGACGGGCACCCAAAGTCAAAACCCTGCCCAAACCCCGGCTTGGTTCGTACGCAGTTTGGTGGGGCCACTAACAGCCGGGTTTGATCAGCCCCTGATCCCCCTCGAGGTCTCAGAGACCGGGGGCATGACTCCCGAAACCCCTCCAGTTACTCCAGGTATCACTAGGTTTGCCTTCTTCCTCGACACAAAATGAACCAAACTACCACACCAAGTTCCCCTCAGGGGGAAAATATTCACTAATTTAAATAAAATAAAAAGGGGCCATTAAAATCTTGTCGCCCCTTTTTTTCTCTGGGAAAAAAATTTTTTTTAACCGTATTATCTTAATTTTTGGGGAAAACGGGGAATTAACTAAAATTTTTAGAGAATGCCAAAAACTTTGAAAATATCAATCTTGGTCATTTCATTCAACTTTTGTGGCTGTTTTACCAAGACGAGTTGAAAATTTCCCAAAAGAAAAATAGGGGGGAGTCAGAACTCGCAGAAATGTACAACTAAGGAAAAACAGTAGACTTTCAGGCGACCGTCAGCAAGGGGGAAAGTTGGGGAGTAATAGCCGACAAAGTGTAAAAGTTTTTACGGTATGCCCTCAGCACTTTTTTGTGTTTCCCCCATTACTGAGGCAGGTGATAGTTTGCGCATGGTGGGAGGCGGGGGAAAGTCTGTGAAAATGATGTTTGGGGTGGTGTGGCAGGGGACGTGTAGATGGGAAAATGTTTCCGGGCTGGAGCGAAATAAAAATTTAAATAAAACTTCAGTCTCGTGTCACTGTTTCTATTCCTTTCTTTTTTTTTTCTTTTAACCATCCGTGTGGGGGAGATCATGGTGTACCATGTCTCTTCAACCCCCTTGACTCTCTCCCTCTCCCTTCCGCCCCCTTTCCCCCTCCCCTCCCACCTTCCTTTATTTTTTGCCAGACGGACCATAAAAAGTACCCAAGTGCCTTTGACCCAAACCCTTGCCCTGTCTTATTAATCGGGGGAATGGGGGAAGGGGGGGTCTTGAGACTTTGGGGGGAAGGGGGCGTGGGTTGGTGGTTTGGTAAAAAAAGTCTTTTAGGGGGGTAGGGTTGGGGGGGAAGGGATAGAGATTGGGTGTGTTTTGGTAGGGAAGGAAAAACCTGGAAGAGTTGAAAGATGCTTGTAGGGGTAAATGAATGTGTACTGACAAAAAAATTTTAAGAGAATGGGGGAATATTTGGTTTTTAGAGGTGGGAGAGTATGAACTTTAGGGGGTGTGGGGGGGGAAGGAAATGAGAGGGGTGGGGGGGTGAGGGGGCAAGAGAACAGAAAAGTTTATGTGAGACTGTGAACGGGGAAATTATACCAAGAAAAAAGGGAAAAGAAATAACAGAAACCCTACGGGGAAACGTTTGGGAAGCACTTGATTTGTACTCACTGGAGGCGGCGAGGATGCATCATAACTACACCTGGAAGATCCGGGGGGAGGCCCCTAATCTGCCCAAAAAAATCACCCCTTAGAAAGCAAAAGATTTGGCAGCGAGGAACAACCCCCATGTGAATATTATATCGTCTTCACATCTCACTGCTCCTGCCTATTTTTTATCGACTGAAGAAGCGTACGTGAGGTGAAACTTTCGGAAAAAAATTGCTTAACTGTTCCCAGGGTTCTTACCTACCATCCCCCCCCTAAAAAGTGGGGGCCCATTATAACAAAGGGAAAAAACACAGAAAGGTCGGGGGCCAAGATGTTCAACACCCTCCCACTACCTTTAAAGGGGAAATTCCAATAGACCCCGGGTTTCTTCAAGGGGGAGCTGGCAATCCCTAAAGTCGTGCAAGATCACCGGGGCTGGGTTCTACTTGGGACTACTGGGGCCAGGGGTAACAACCTCGTTGATCAGGCCGCCCGATCCATTAGGAGGCCTGGTCAGGGATGGGACCATTTAAAAAGGAAGGACAATCATCAACCCATCGCAACCATCGGTCCAACCACCCCCACCCCACCCACTCATGTTTTTGTTAACCTTTTTTTAAAAAGCTACAGTCATTGAAACATAGCACCTCCGCGGATACCTTCCCCCGATTTTTATTGCTTCCAGCGGGCTTTTTTTTTTTTTTTTCCACTATGGCATTATCCAAGGGGTGATTCGACTAGATTTCTCTAACACAGCAGAGTGCTAGATGAACACATTTATTCCATATTTTTACTCAAACCCTTTCTTACTGTATCCCCTTTTTTCACTAATTTTGTAAATTTAATACAAAATTCATTAAAAACTATAGGTTTATCACGCCCAATTTACATCCTTTCAACCCATCTGTAAGCCCCCCCCCTACAACTTCTGCCTGTACCCCTGAAGGATTTTTTTGGAAAGGGCAACGCCCCCGCGGCCGCTCCCAGAGAAAGCCCCCAGGGGACCAAGGCCCCTATCAGCCAAGCTTTTACTGCTGGGGCATTCTGATGAGCAACTTATAGCCATAATCAAAAGGGGATACAAAGCGACAGGTTGGTAAGAAAAGTATGCAATAGTTAGACATTTTTAAAACCCGAAACTTTTCGCCTACAACCAGGCTCCGTAAAATCAAGTACAAAAAAGGGAGGGGCATAAGATGTTTAAGAGATTTAAACAAACCCTCCCTTTGAAAACGTAGTTTTGAGGGGGTCAGTCCCGCAGTCTGGAGAAGAGTGAGGGATTGACCCTCTCAAACTACTATTCCAGGGTGGTGTCTGATTGCTCGTCTTCACTTCTACGTTCCTGCCAATTTTCTGTACCGACTGAAAAAGCTTACTGTCGGGGGAAACGTTTAGGAAATAAAGGCCCCTTTCTGTTCAGTGTCTTTCCTCTTATACCCTGCTCTTCATTGGGGGGTATTTTGCATCTCTGTTGAGCCCTTGCATTCGTAGGGGGGACTTTTCTGCAGATTCGGGGCAGTTTTTTTGGGACTTTCTAGATTCCGGTTTAAAAGTGAAGTATGTTTTTTCGCTTGATTCTAAGGGGTGAAGGTTTGAGAGAGTTTAACGCTCCTAAAAAATTTAAGGTTTGACCGAATTTTACAGGGATGATTTTTTTTTGTCATTATATTGTAGGGCTGAAATTTTTCCCCCCAAAATTTAAATGTTGGGTTTTGCAGTATTTTTCCTCAAGAGAACAAGTATTAAAAAGGGGAAAACCCCCTGTCATTTTTTCCCCAGGTTTGATGAGACGCCGCTGTGATCGTAAAGATCCTTGACATCATCACTTCTAAGTCCTTCATTTTGTTTTCCGCCTAGGAGTATTTAGTTCAAAATTTCCCGGGGAATACACCCTACCTCACCCCCTCAATAACCTTTAAAAACGTAAGATAAGAAACATCGCAGTAGGCCTACTGCCCCGTGTAGGGAGGTTCCCTACACCCTCTGCTACCACATATACTTATTCCCATTTACCATTTTTTACCCATCCATCTCACACGGACATTTTGCAACCCCAACCCATCAGCACCACTACCTCGCCCAATCCCTCATTACAACAACCATTCATTCACTACACCCACCAACAATACCCCACCCGGGCCCAAAGAATGCAACCACCATCCGTCCACCACTGCAGCAATTATTCAGCAACCCCTACGGCCCCCGCCCCTTTTTCCACCCCCCCCCCCTTCCCAAAAAGTAACCCAGCAGTGGGGGCGGGCAAGGGGGTCATTTAACAAGCAGCCTTGTACAGAAACTTAAATTGAAGTTGCATAAACACCCCCTATTTAAAGGGCACTAGGGGGCTGTCTGTTCTTCTTCTCTCTCCCCTCTCTCTCTCTCTTCTCTCTCTCTCTCTCTCTTCTCCTCTCTCTCTTCTCTCTTTCTTCTTTCTTTCTCTTCTCTCTCCCCTCCTTCCCTCTCTCTCTCTCTCTCTCTCTCCTCTTCCCTCTCTCTCTCTCTCTCTCCTCCTCTTCCCTCCTTTCGCTTTTTTTCCCTCTCCTTCTCCTCTCCTCTTCCATCTTTCATTTTCCCTCACCCTTTTTTTTCTTGCTTTTCTCCCCCTTCCACACCTTTTCATCTCCATTTCTCCCTCTTTTTTCCCATTCTTTTGACCGTATGACTCACAGGAAATAGAACAAAAGAAGGAACACTGCAAAACCTATTGGGTCATACTCACCCGGGCCACAAAACAAGAACACTGTGGGGGACCCTATCATCCTTTTTCAGATGATACAGATCTGCTGAGACTGTCATCTATTGAGGGCACGGTTCAACTCCAAGAAAAATAAACAAATTTTCCATGGGCAACGGAAAACAATAAGTTCAATGAAACAAAATCCAAATACTCCGTTATGGGAAAAGGAGGGGAAAAATAACAAACAAGGGATACTACAAACTCTGGCCAACAATAACGGAAAAATAATTAAGGGGCCTGGGGGTGTAATGTCTGAGGACTACTTTCAAGGGTCAAACAGTGCCACACACAAGTGCAAAGAAAATAGAGGATGGAAATGAGAAGTTCAAAAAAGAGAGTCAACCAAAAGATACCTTTTCAAACACTTTTTTCTTAGGCTGGAAAACGCTGTACATTAACATCTTCATTCAAACAGTGAAAAACGCAGATCTATAGGTGTACAAGTCCTTTATGCACGTAAAAATTCTGTCAAGCACCTTAACTACTGGGGAAACCTTGGGAACACTTGATTTTATCGTTTTGGGAAGCAGGAGGGGGAGATATATCATAACTACACTTTGGAAAAACTTGGGAAAGGGAAAGGTCCCAAACTGCACACAGAAATCACTCCCTCAAATAAAAAACTGGGGAGGGGATGCAAAAATGCCCCCAATAAAAAGTAGGGGCCCATTGGGCATAAAGGGAAAAAACCATAAGTGTCCGGGGGCCCAAGACGTTCAACAGCCTCCCATTAAGCATTAGGGGAATTGCCAATAAAACCCTGGCTGCCTTTAAGAAGAGCTGGACAATACCTAAAGTTGGCCGGACAGCCGGGGTTGGCTGTACGTTGGGCTGCGTGCGGGGGCCCGCAGTAAACCCAGTTTCAGGGCCCCAACCATCGGGGGGCCCGGGCCGGACCGGGGCCCCGGGGGGGGTTATTCCCGGAATAACCCCAGGTAACCTCCAGGTAACCAGGGGGCCGGGGCCCAAGACGTTCAACAGCCTTCCCCCAAACATAAGGGGAAATTTCCAAAAATGGGCCTTTAAGAAAAGTTGGACAATACCCAAATCATGCCGATCAGCCGGGGGTGTGGTTTTACTTGGGCTGCTCCCAGCATAACACCTGGTTTTCAGGCCCTAATCCCCGGGGAACCGGTCATGGGGCCGGGCCGCGGGGCGCTTTCCCCGGGAAAAACCCCCAGGGGTTTTTCCTCGATTCTTATGTGGGAAAAGCGATGAAGAAATTTTTTCTTGCAAAGGTTCACGGGAAAATATCACCAGTAACCTCCAGGGAACCCTTTAGGCCACAACTACAAACACTG
>NW_026506209.1:0-16415 GCF_026875155.1 Cherax quadricarinatus
CGGGGACCAAGGGTCGGGTACCTGGGGAAGAAATCTCCCGTTTTTTTGGGGTTTCCGGGATTTTATACATATGCTGCTATTTTGGATAAACTATATAACAGTATTTGTGTACACCTGAATAAACTCACTCAAGCACATAGGGTGTCGTAAGTAATTTTATTTTGGTATACACAAATAAAGTGACATAGATTATCATACATAGCAGCATACATTTGGAGACCTAAGATAGCCCCAGAAAAAGTCAGACAAAGTTTTTCCCATTAGGGTCCCTGAACCCTGTACCATATGGAAAATTTGGACCATATGGTATAATGTACCATATGGTATAATGTAGCACATGGTACAATGTACCATATGATACCATTGTACCATATGATACCATTATATATGGTGCCATTGTACCATATGGTACAATATACCATATGTTTCAGAACCACAGAATTTCTCTTCAGATCCACTTCCACCAGTCTTAGAACTATAAGTTGGAAGAGGAGAGTCAGAATTCGCCCGGGGAGTGAGAGCTTCCTTGCTGCCAGGCATGGTGAACAAAGCCACTTTGGCGGTGTTCCCACAATGCCATGCGGCATCCAGATTTTTTCTATAGTGCACACACTGACTACCCAGACCCATTCTGTTAGATGTAGGCCTACCAGCCTTCTCAAGATAAATTTGAGGCCGCTAGAATTTTGGCGTAGTTCTACGGTTTGGACCCACAACTCAAAGCCGTAGAACTATGGCACGGACCCTGAAAGGGTTAAGTGTAAAAATAAATTTCATAATATTCAATAATTTTCATTTGCACTCCATAAGAACCAGAGAGCATTGGGGAGGCTCCAAAGATCCCTGGTCAGACTTCAGGAAGACCTAGGCAAATATGAATCACTATTGCCTAGGATAAAGCAAATATTATTGTTCAGTTAATATGTTGTGGAAAGAGCACTGAAAGTAACTGTGTGGGAGAGAGACTGAATACAGTAAATCAGATTAAAAAAAAACAGATAATGGGTGTCACTGCCTGTCTCTCAATCCCCATCCCTACCAATGAGACCATGTACCAGATGTGGATAACTGATGACAAGCAGAACAATGTAGATAATACATCTACATACCTCAATAGTCTTTACTAAACAAAAAATATATTGGATATGGTGTAGGCCGGCCTAGCATGGTTCGTAGATTTACAGCAATACCCTCTATTCTTATATAATGGTATAGGAACAAGTAGGGATGTCTAGCATGGGTGTGAGTATTAGTAGCACTTGCATAGCATGGGCCAGTATATCTACTGCAATGCTCTTCTAATATATGTCTGTCAATTGTTTGGCTTATGTAGATTTACTGTTATGCAGACTACTGCATTAGTGCAGAAATGGTATAAATAATATCGGCGCACTTGTGAAAGAATATTAGACTCACCAGTTGACGTGTATTGGATGCTTAGCATGATTTGTTTACTTTTGAACTTTGGTAATAATCGAACATTTCTCCTACTTTGAGCTCAATTTCAAGGTACTTTTCATTGTAAAGCCAGTCAAAATCATCTCAATTTCTGTAATATGTCTTCCATTCTATAAAATGAGACCAGGAAAACTAGAATACAACAATAAATACCATACGAAAATACAGTGCAAAGTCGCTGTTTTAATCCAAAAATATGGTAAGTTTTTTTTTTCTCATTAGGCACTGTGTGCTGCAGGATTTTTTTTTTTACTGTGCACACTGACCACATAGACCCATTCTTTCAAATGTAGGCCTACCAGCTTTCTCTCACTAGATTTTAGGGCACTAGAATTTAGGCGTACTAGTACGTCAAAAACCCTGGTGTGTAAGCCATACTAATACGTCAAAAACCCTGGTGCATAAGCCATACTAGTACGTCCGAAATCCTGAAAGGGTTAAGGCCAGCAAAGGCTGGTTTGAGATATTTAAGAACCATAGTGGCATACAGTGTGATAAGGCATGGCGAGGCTGCCAGTTCAGACAAAATTGCAGCTACAAAATTCGTAAGTGAATTCAAGGAGTACATACAGACTGAACAATTAAAGCCACAAGTGCTCAATTGTGACGAAACAGGCCTCTTTTGTGAGAAAATGCCAAAGAGGACCTACAGTACTCAGGAGTTAAAGGGACTGCCAGGACACAATCCTATGAAAGACAGGCTGACGCTCATGTTTTGTAGTAATGCTAGTGGGGATTTCAAAGTGAAGCCGTTACTAGTATACTATTCTGAAAATCCCAGAGTGTTCAAGAAAAACAGTGTTATGAAGAATAAATTGTGTGTTCTGGAAAGTTAATAATAAGGCATGGGTCACGAGGGAAATTTTCGTCGAGTGGTTCAATGACGTGTTTGGCCTCCTGGAAAATAAATTTGATCTCAAGTGCCTCCTGTTAATGGACAATGCACCTGCTCATCCTCCCAACATGGATGACTAATTCTAGAGGAGTATGGTTCATCACAGTAAAGTTCTTGCCCCCTAATACCACTCCTCTCCTCCAGCCATGGACCAGCAGATCATTTCAAACTTTAAAAAAACTCTACACCAAAGCAATGTTTCATAGGTGCTTAATGTGACTTCAGACACTCACTTGACCCTAAGAGAGTTTTGGAAAGATTACTTCAGTACCCCTCACTGCATAAGCTTTATAGGTAAGGCTTAGGAGGAGTGACTACCAAGACTTTTGAACTCTGCTTGGAGAAAATTGTGGCCAGATTGTGTCCACAAGAGGGATTTTGAAGGGTTTGGGCTGACCTGACGACCCTATGGCAGTAGTGGAATCTATTGAGGCATTGGGGAATTCCATGCAGTTGGATGTGAGTTTGGAGGATGTGGAAGTTGATGGAGGACCACAACGGAGAGCTAACCACTGAGCAGCTGCATGAGCTTCTGCTGGAACAGCAACAGACCACAGCTCAGAATACTGCTGCAGAGGAAGAGCAAGAGAGATGGAAGAAGTTGCCTTCTAAAGAAATTAAGGAGATTTTTGAAATGTGGAGTAAGATGGAAAGATTTATGGAGAAACATCACCCTGACAGGTCTGTTGCAAGCCATGTCGGCAACATGTACAGTGACAAAGTCTTGGCCCATTTTAGGAAGTTTTAAAGAGACGTCAGAAACAGAGCTCTCTGGACACTTTTTTTGCGAGACAGGGCTCCAGTGACTCTCAAGCTGGTCATAGTGGCATTAACCCTTAAACGGTCCAAACGTATAAATACCTTCACTCGCACAGCACCCCGAATACAGTGGACCCCCGCATAACGATTACCTCTGAATGCGACCAATTATGTAAGTGTATTTATGTAAGTGCGTTTGTACGTGTATGTTTGGGGGTCTGAAATGGACTAATCTACTTCACAATATTCCTTATGGGAACAAATTTGGTCAGTACTGGCACCTGAACATACTTCTGGAGTGAAAAAATATCGTTAAGAAAAGAGAAGTGACCCCAGAAAAGGATTTGGGTACCTGGGGGTCTTGATGGAAGGGGATTTCCTTCCAACAGTAAATAATCCAATCTCTCTCCTCCTCCATCTTCCATACACTAAGAAGAATTGCCAGTAAAGGTAAGTGTTTTGTAGTTGATGTTTCATCCATCATGTCCCTTTGTACTGTGTATGAAACTACATCTATATTTCAGGTAATTTTTTTTTTTTTTTTTAACCCTTTGGGTCGACACCCCTCTCCGAAACTCGTTCTCAGGGTGGGCCAAATTTCAAAAAAAAAAAATTATTTTTTCTTATGAAAAAATAGAGTTTTTTTTTCTAAACATTATAGGAAAACAAAAAAAATTTACCATAAATACTTACGGAGATATGGATGCATGAAGTTTGCAGAAAATGAGCCGCGTATGGCAACAGCGGCGACTGCCGCTCACCCGGTAAACTTTATTTATTTGTATTTAAAGGTTTGTTGTTTTTTTTCACTATTTTATTTTTTTCACATAACTTATGTGGCCGGGTGAGACCAAAGTAAGGTGCAATGTACATATATACACTCGTTGTATACAACACATATAAGCACACAAACATAATTTATCAATATATTTTTTTACAAAACTTGTTTACAAAAACAAACAATAAAAACATTGTTTATTATTATTGTTCTATAATATATATACCAATATACAGTCACTGAACATATTCCTATTAGTTTCTGCAGCTTGTGGAACTCTGAAACATGGTGTCATACACAATGGTGTTTATCTTTCTCCCTCATTCTATCTCTTTCAATCTGTCTCTCTCTTTCTCTCTGTCTATCTTTTCTCTGTCTAAACAGGTACACATAAATACAAGTATACATAGTATAAATTACCTAGGATAACCCAAGAAATCCAGACAAAGTGCTATACTCTGCTTGAAGATGTGAGTAAAAATGAGACACAGTCTTGTGGCTCTCTGAGACAGAGAGCTAGACGGATAGACAGATAGACAGGGAGCTTGACAGACAGACAAATAGACAGACAGAAATGTTAGTGTACCAGTACCAGTGTACTATGTTCCACCCTCCTCCTCCTCTTCTTCCTTTCTTCCCCCTCTTCCCCTACTTTTCCTCATACTCTTCCTCTCCTCTTTCCTCCCTCTACTCTTCCTCTTCCTCCTCCTCCTCTTCTTTCCTCTTCCTCCTACTCTTCCTCCTCTTCTTCCTCTTCCTCCTCTTCCCCCTAATCTTCCTCGTATTTATTCCTTTTCCTCCTCCTCTTCCCTTATTCCTCTTCCTCCTACTCTTCCTCTTCCTTCTCCCCTCTTCCTCCTCCTCCTCTTCCTCCTCCTCCTCTTCTTCCTCTTCCCCCTACTCCTTCTCCTCCTTGTCCATAGTGTAAATTACCAAGGAGTCAGCAGCTGTAAAAGTGACATATTAGCTCTTTACTCTTTCCCCCTCCGCCTGTCAAAACAAGGGGGTCGGATGCTGTTTTCCCCTCCTCCATTCTATCTAATTATCTTTCTCCCTCATTCTATCTGTCTGTCTATCTCTGTCTCAAGGTAACACATAAATACAAGAATACCCTGGTATAAATTACTAGGATAACCCAAGAAACCCAGACAAAGTGCTATACTCTGCTTGAAGATGTGAGTAAAAGTGATGACGCAGTCCTTTTGGCTCTCTGAGACAGAGAGCTAGATGGATAGACAGGGAGCTTGACAGACAGGCAAATAGACAGACAGAAATGTAGTATACCAGCAAAAAAAAAGGGAGGGCGATGTTCATCTCATCTTTGGCATCACTCTACCCTCATTTACCCTCATCAAACGTCAGCACTTATCAGATGTTATCTCCCCTTTCTTGTTACGTCAAGGGTGAACATTTATTATACATATTTTTATTACCTATTATTATTATTATGTTTATTTTTATTATTATTATTATTATGTATTATTATTATTATGTATTATTATTATGTATTTTTGTTTTTCATTACGTATTCTTCTTCTTCCTCCTCCTCCTCTTCCTCCTTCCTCCTCTTCTTCCTCCTCCTCCTCCTCTTCTTCCTCCTCCCCCTCCTCCTTTCCCCCTCCTCCTCCTCCTCCTCCTCCCCTCCTCCCCCTCCTCCCCCTCCCCTTTCCTCCTCCTCCTCTTGCCTCCTCCTCCTCTTGCCTCCTCCTCCCCTCCTCCTCCTCCTCCTCCTCCCCCCCATTCTTGGAACAAGTTTGAAGATCTTGTAGTTCATAATCACTATCATTATCATCACCAATGCTCACATCTGAGTCTGGGATTTGGGAAATAGGATTCCTCTTTGATTCTGTACAACTGAACGACGGCCCCCGCACCAAGGTGGGAAAGGGTGTGGGTTGTCTGGGTTTTCCTCACAAATTTCCCATATATGGTCATTAGTTTCGGTCAAAACCTCACCAAACCTGAAACTCATCTTCACTGTCACTTCCATCTGTATTAGAACTGTCACTGGGAACAAAAGTGTCCCAATTCGCCGAGGAGTGAGGAACTTCTTACCACAGGGCACGGGGGAAATTGTGTACTATGATGGCATTCCCACAATGCACCACTGGGTCCCAGATTTTTTTCCTACTGCGCACACCCACCACACAGACCCATTCTCTCACATCTAGGCTTATCAGCCTTTTCCCTGTAGATTTGAGGCCGCTAGAATTTATGCGTACTATTTCGACAAAAACCCCTACGTGTAAGACGTACTAGACGACGAAAACCCTCAAAGGGTTAACACTCCTGGGTGTCTGGAATGGATTTTAAAGTGTATTTACATTTTTTCTTATGGGGAAAATGATTTCGAAAATCATCAATTTCGGAAATAGTCACACTTTCTGGGAAAGGATTAATTACGAAAAACAAAAGTCCACTGTAACATTGCACCTTACTCTGATCTCATAGGGCCCCATAAGTTACCTGAAAAAAATAGTGGTGAAAAAACAAGAAATCTTTGAAAAAGGAGCAAATATAAGTGTACCGGATGAGCGGAATTCACTGCTGTTGCCATACACAGCTCATTTTCTACCAATTTTATGCCTCTATATCTCGTTAAGTAATGATCAGAAAAAAATTTGTTAGGCTTAAAGCACTCTGAAAAATAATCCAAAACATTTTGGAAAGAAAAAATAATTTTTTTATTTTTCAAATATTTTTTGACTGAGAATGACAGTTTCTGAAAGGGGTTTTTGCAACAGTCAAAGGGTTAAAGAGGGAATTTTTTGCGTGTAATAAGGTGGAAAATTTTTTTTTAGGGTTGGTGCTTACCGAGATCCCAAGGCCGCAAAGTAGCCACTGGATGCTCACCTGACGGCAAAATGGAGTCCTGCTGCTTGCAGAAATGTTCTCGATATCCCTGTTTTCCCTCATTTTTTTTTAATTTACTATTTTTTATGTTCTGAAAATTACAATTTGTAGTATTTTCTTGTCTTGTAGTAGGTCTTAGTAGCAGGGGAGTGACATTTGATGATCTTGCACGCCTTTTTTCACTGTACATATAAATATGTCTGTCTAGCTCTGTCTCTGCTTATCTGCATTTCTGTCTTTCTTCCTGCTCTCTGTCGCTTGCTTTCTTTCTGCCCTCAGAGAGAGAGAGAGCCGCTCTTTAACCATCGGGTATTACACAACGATGCAGTCTCATCAAGTCTGATTCCTGAGCATGTGAAAATGCGTATTACTTTCCAGACAGCTTATTATGCCTTATATCTACAAGCACAGTACAGTGGACCCCCGTTAACGATTTTAATCCGTGCAAGAGGGGTCATCGTTATGCGAAATAATCGTTATGCGAATGAATTTTTCCCCCTAAGAAATAATGGAAATAAAAATTAATCCGTGCAAGACGCCCCAAAGTAAAGAAAAAATTTTTTTTTACCACATGAAATGTTAATTTTAATACACACAAACTGAAAAAGGCATGCACAATTAAATGACACTTTTCTTTTTATTGAAGATCTGGTGATGATTGATGGATGGAGGAGGGGAGAGCATTATCTTCTTACTGTTTAGAAGGGAATCCCCTTCCATTAGGACTTGAGGTAGCAAGTCCTTTTCTGGGGTTACTTCCCTTCTTCTTTTAATGCCACTAGGACCAGCTTGAGAGTCACTGGACCTCTGTCGCACAACAAATCTGTCCATAGAGCTCTGTACCTCCCGTTCCTTCAAGACTTTCCTAAAATGGGCCATAACATTGTCATTGAAATAGTCACCAGCACGGCTTGCAACAGCTGTGTCAGGGTGATTTTCATCTATAAAGGTTTGCAGTTCAACCCACTGTGCACACATTTCCTTAATCTTTGAAGTATGCACAATGGATTCCACAACTGGCATAGGCTTCTCAGGGTTAGCCCCAAACCCTTCAAAATCTTTCTTAATTTCCATACTAATTCTCACCCTTTTTTACCACAGGGTTGGCACTAGAAGCTTTCTTGGGGCCCATGGTCACTTATTTTCCAGAAACAGCACCGAAAACACTGTAATAATACGAAATATTCCGAGTGTATGCTTGGATGTTACCGCGGAGGCTGGCTGGTAACAATGGGACGGCCGGCACATGTGAGGGCACATTGGACGCGTCTCGGACGAAAATCGGTAAGCGGGTTTTTAATCGGTATGCGCGGCAAAATTTTTGCGATAAAAGTAATCGGTATGCGGAAAAAATCGCTATGTGATGCCATCGTTATGCGGGGGTCCACTGTATAGTACTTTTGGTTTTTAGGGATTATCCAAGGTAATTTAACACTATGTATAATAACTGTATTTATGTGTACCTGTGAGACAGAGAGAGTGATAAACAGAGACAGACAGAGACAGATATAGACAGAGATAGATACAGACAGAATTTGAGCCCAAGTCAATCAGCCAGCCAGCCGGCCAACCAGCCGGCCGGCCAGCCAGCCAGCCAGCCGAACACTTATTACACGTTCTAAAATTTTTCTCTTTACTTAGGGCATAGGTTATAGGACATTTTGGCAGGATGACACTACCAGTGTATTAAAATTGAAAGGATGTTGCATAAATGTTTCACATGGGTTATTATCAAGGCTTTTTTTTATATATTTCCTTGACAACTTGTGACTACATCCACCTCAAAGCCACTAAACTCAGGTTAACACCACTTTCCTTTTAAGAGGGGAGTTGTTAATACAACATGGCATCAGTGAATTCCTGATGTTTGCCATGCTGTTAGCTCTAGCTGGTGCTCCCACAAGGTACTAAGTGGTCCCAGATTTTTTTAATACTGCACACACCGAGTGTTAAGACCCATTTTATACTGACCAGCATCTCGGGCCAATCATGCCAAATTTGGAGGCAGGAAAATTAAAACGTTGATCTATATTTGAGTGCTAACAGTAAGAACGTAGACCTATGTTTGGACAGTAAGGGGTTAAGCTATGGTAATTAAAGGCACTCATATTTCATAACTGACACTAGAATTATCTAATGATATAAATCAACAGAGCACACAAGTGGTACAGGTAAATTTGTATTATAGCATATTTCTACTGCATCCCTATTTACCCTCTGCTCCTTACATCAATCTAATAGTATCTGTCTTTTTCCTTTTAATTTCCTCCGAATCCTTCTCAGAAGGTGGTCTGACCCACATGGTCATTTACCTTCTTGCTACTCACCCCAAATCTTGCAGATTCTCCTTCATCCCATCCCTTCCCTATGCCCAAATATAATGATATAATTAAAATTTTGTACTCCCACTCACATAAAAATGAGAGAAGAGGAAGTGGAAGATAAATGAATGGAGAAAGATAGGGAAAGGGAGAGGAAAGAAACTTGAGATAGTATATAAAAGATTAGGCACCCCCCCCTCCACACACGTTGATCACATCTATTTTGAAAAGTGTATAAAGCAAAACAGTTTTGGAAATGCATGACTAACTGCTAAAGACAAAGATTGGCTAGAGAAAGTACAGGACCTGAGATGGTCGAGGAGGTACGTGGTACACTTATGTCTGTGGGCATAAGAGGGTGGGAAAAAGCATGACTGGAATGATTAGTTAAGAGAGTGGTAAGGGAGGGAAAAAATAGCATACATGACTTTTTACAATGTAACAACAATGATACAAGGAAAACAGAATATATGGAAAGGAAAAGGAAGGCTAAAATGTAGTGAGTGTCAAAGGAAAGCAAATAAGAGAATGGGAGAGTATCGGCAAATTTTGTTGAGATTAAGAAGCATTTTTTTGGTTAGAGATCAGTAAGATGAGAAGCCTGAGAGCAAATGGATCTTGCAGTTAAAAAAGACAGAAGGGAAATGTTAAGTTAGGGTATAGATACCAGAAGGATGAGAATGTTAATGATGAAGGGGAGGAGGTGATTTCATGCTTTGGGGTGTGAGAGATAACATTACTGCAGAGGAGTGGAGGAGCAGCCTGAAGTAGATAAGGTGCTGAGTGTGTGAGGCAGTGGGTAGAATAAATGTGGATAAAGCAGCTGGACAGATGGGAAAAAGACAGATGTTAAAAACGGGTGGGGATATAGAGCGGTTAGTGTATTGCTCATTATATACTCATAAAGTGGGTTTTACCCTTACCCATATGACAAAGCACCAAATGTGTATTTGTTCAGTATATGCATCAAAGAAGGGAAGGTACCAAAAAAAAAACTGGGAGAATGAGACAGGAGAAAATGTAAAAAGTATAGGAGGATAGCCTGCTGAGTATATGGGAAAGTGTGGAGAAGAATTATTACTCAAAGGGTGATGGGTAAAACAAGACTGCAGAGGAGCTGGGAGAATTTAGAAAATAGGATGTGTAGACTGAGTATTTACATTGAAAAATACAAGTGAACCAAAGGTAGAGAGATATTGAATTTATAGATTTTGAAAAGCATATAATGAACTGGATAGGAGAGCTATGTGGCAGATGCTGCAAATATATGGAATAGGTGATAGGGTACTAAAAAGCATTTAAAAGTTTTAAGCACAGAGTGAGGCCCAGGTTAGAGCATGTAGGAGAGGTCTATTCCCAGTGAAATCATAGCTTATACAGGTACAAGTGGATGTCACCAAAGTTATTTTACCATATTTACAGATGTGTTTATAAAAGAAGTGAATGCTAGGGTGATGGGAAGAGTGAGGATTTAAAGATGTTTAATTTGATATACAGTGGGAGTCATCAAAGTTGCTCTTTGCTGATTTTTTTTTTTTTTTTTTGGGGGGGGGGGGGACCTTCTAAAGGGAGAAGTTGCAAAGATTAGTGGACAAATCTGGAAGGGTATGTAGAAGTAGGAATTTAAAGAGAACATAGTAAAAAGCAAGATGCTGAAGATAAAATATCTCTGTAAAGATAGATTGAACATCAGAAAGGAGGAAGGGATTATTTAAATGGGTTTATGAAAGATAAGGAGACCATCAAATAAATAAGGGGAAAGAGTTGAGTAATGTGTTGAGACATATGTGGAAAGTTTATCTATGGAGGCAAAAAAAGGGAATGTACGAAAGTATAATGGTACCAACGCTTTTATCTGGGTGTGAGGCATGGGTTTTAAGCACTGCAGCAAGGAGCTAAAGGCAATGGAGCAGTCACGTTTGAGAGCAATGTGTGATGTGATTATTACAAGAATTTGGAACACAAAAATTAACAGGCAAAATGAGGTCACCAAGGAATAATTCAGAAGACTAAGAAGGGGATGTTGAGGTGGTTTGATCATTTAGAGGCTGAACAGGGACAGACTGACAAAGAGAGTGTATAAATCTAGGGTTGAAGGTAGAAGGGATAAGGGTTGTCCCAAGAATGAGTGGAGGGAGGCAGAGTATAAGAGGCTATGAGTTTTAGGGTGTGAGAATCCAGCAAGCTTGTGTGAGCATGTTAGGAGTGAATGAAAAGAGTTTTTAATGAATGTGCTGCTGGAGTGTGAGTTGGATAACTTTTACAAAAGGATTCAGGAAACCATTAGCTAGACAATACTCTCAAGGAGGGGTGGGATATCAAAACACAAACACAGGCAAACAGAAAGACACACAGGCCAATAGAAAGACAGACACACAGGCAGACAGAAAGACAGATAAGCAGAGCTAGACAGATAGACAGACAGACAGATGGACAGATAGACATACATGTGTGAAACAATGAAAACAAATAAAGCCAGGGTTCCCAGGAGCAGTGCACGTTCATTAAGTGTCACTCCACTGCTGCAATGTCAGCAGTGGAGTGACACTCGATTAACACCATGCTTCAAGGAGTTTCATATATACTCCAGCATGTCTAAAACATTGCTGACACCTATAAATACTCTGTATATATTTCTAGACAATAGTAAATGGCATAGGCAGGTGAAAATGTTCACCTGTCAGTGTCTTTGTGACTATTTGAGTATAATTTCAGTACCTAATATTAGTGTCAGAACAAGATTGGCTATGAAATCACAAGAACTACTATAAATTGTAAATTGTCAAACATAAAAATTATATCAATTAAAATAAAAACAAGAAAACAAGGTATATTGGCAACAGTTCGTGGGCTTACATCTCGGTAAGTAATGATCCCTTTTTTTTTTATTATTTTTTATCTTATAACATGTAGAATAATGCCCTCTTCATTTAAAATTTTTTTTTTTTAACATTCGGGAGCACTGGCGAGTGAACGTAGATCTATGTTGGGACAGTTTAAGGGCTAAATAATGAGAGAGTGAGAGCGATAGTGTGAGTAACAGTGTAAGCGATAGTGAGTGAGTTAGTGAGAGTGAGAGAGAGAGAGGAGAGAGAGAGAGAGAGAGAGTGTGTGTGTGAGTGTGTGTGTGTGTGTGTGTGAGAGAGATTGTGTGAGAGTGTGTGTGTGTGTGTGTGTGTGTGTGGTGTGTGTGTGTGTGTGTGTGTGTGTGTTGTGTGTGTGTGTGTGTGTGTGTGTGTGTGTGTGTGTTTTGTGTGTTTTGTGTGTTTTGTGTGTTTTGTGTGTTTTTGTGTGTTTTGTGTGTTTTGTGTGTTGTGTGTTGTGTGCATTGTGGTGTGTTGTGTGTGAGAGAGTGAGTGAGTGAGTGAGTGAGTGAGTGAGTGAGTGTGTGTGTGTGTGTGTGTGTGTGTGTGTGTGTGTGTGGTGTGTGTGTGTGTGTGTGTGTACAATTACACACACACACACACACACACACACACACACACACATATACACCTACAATCCGACTTACGACTGAGTTCGGTTCCGAGAAACCGGTCCGTAAGTCGAACTTTACTACTGAATATCAACAAAACATTTTTGTAATGACTTTATTTTATTGTTTTATTTTGGTATTTCATGTTTTACTTTATTTTTTTATGCTGTTAGTACTGTATTTTATACTATAAGGTTTAGGATAAACACTGTGTACAACACAAATAGCTGTTTATTTCCCAGAAATTTGGCATAAAAAACACGGTCGTAAGTCGAGTGGTCATAAGTCGTAGCAGGTCGTAAGTCGGATGGTAGGTGTATATATATGTTATATATATATATATACATATAATATATATATATATAATATATATATATATATAATATATATATATATATATAATATATATATATATGTATATACAGTGGACCCCCAGTTAACAATATTTGTTCACTCCATAAGTATGTTCAGGTGCCAGTACTGACCGAATTTATTCCCATAAGGAATATTGTGAAGTAGATTAGTCCATTTCAGACCCCCAAACATACACGTACAAATGCACTTACATAAATACACTTACATAATTGGCGCATTCGGAGGTAATCGTTATGCGGGGGTCCACTGTATATATATATACAGTGGACCCCCGGGTTAACGATATTTTTTCACTCCAGAAGTATGTTCAGGTCCAGTACTGACCGAATTTGTTCCCATAAGAATATTGTGAAGTAGATTAGTCCATTTCAGACCCCCAAACATACACGTACAAATGCACTTACATAAATACACTTACATAATTGGTCGCATTCGGAGGTAATCGTTATGCGGGGGTCCACTGTATATATATATGCATGCATGCATGCAAAAATTGCAAACACGTGATACAAAATGCAAAACAACCACAGGAGAATTTGAGTGATAGCTCTAGGCCTTTCATGTCGCAATCAACACATCATCAGAGCTTGCAATGTTGTATAAATGAATAAGAAATCATGAAGGTCCATTCGAGGGAACAATTCTAACTAGAGTGAAATGGTATCAAACAAGTATATGTGCCAGGTGCCATAAAGATGAAGGCAAGATATTAAAATACTAGAAGAGAGGCATAAAGAAACCCATTGACATTAAATATTTACTAATGACCTAGTGAATACAACATTAATACTATGACAACTATCTACTCACCGTCAGGCTATATATTGTTATCTTTATACAAGACTCTAATATTCTGATCTCAAAGTATCTGACATCTATTGTATGAGAATTTTCCAACACATAACGAAAATGGAGGAATAGCAAAAAGGGACAACCCCACTAATTTTGAGAGGCTTGCCCAATACCCCTCGGGCAAACGCTGATTTATTTGAGGTTGATTGGGAGCAGCAAAACATACTCAATTCTTTGGTGCAGAGCTGCATTTACAACAATCCAACAAGTTTGGGAAGGAATCCGGCTTCAGATTGTGAATAATGCCTTTACTTATAAAGCCATCTATCTGAATATGCTGCCACTATTATTATATAATGAACTTTTATCATGTTTTATCATTGCCGAATCTACAATATTTCATACAAGCCAAGAGAAGCAAGGAACAATGACTCTGGCTTCTGACCAATTTGCAGTTATTTCAAACCCTAATGTGGTTGAAAATTACATTTGATGCCTGCACAGTATGTATCAAATGTCGGTGTTGTAATATCCTAACATCTAGAGGTTTGTCAGTCTGTCCCACCTAAGATAAGTTGCAACCATTGCAACCAATTCTGTAAACCCCACCAAAACAATGTTGAGGAGAATTGTTTATCAAAATGCTTTTAACAGTCCATGAATTCTCAAATACAACATGTAGTACATAAAATTTTTTAAGGGCACTGGGCAAACAGATAAATTCTCACTGTATAGAAGAACCAGCACATTCTTGATCTGAGATGTTATCCTAAGGTTCAGCCCAAGGTTAAGTTTTTGTAGCTCACAGCAATGCTGATTCCATGAACTCCTTAGGATACTGCAGTTTTGAGGCAATATCAAATATTTTCATAATTTCTTCATCAATAAACTCTAGGATGCACACCTGGTAAGCTCTCATGGTTGGAATAGCAGTGACTATATAAGCACAAATTAGTGGCCTTCCTCTATACTGTAAATCCGAATTTTCCATCAACCCTGTGTAAGGCAGTATGAACTATTAAAGATGTCCTCTGAGAAGCATTGTATGGGCAGTATGACATACAAATGTAAGACTTCTTTCTGGTATAACCATTAACTTTTTGACTGTCGGTATATACGTCTTACAAGGCAGTGTTTTTGTCGTATTGATACGCCAAAATTCTAGTGGCTTCAAATCAAGCAGAGAAAGCTGGTAAGCCCACTATGAGAGAATGGGTTTGTCTGGTCAGTGTGCACAGTATAAAAAAAAAATCCTGCAGCACTCTGTGCACGAGAAAAAAAAAACTACAGTGTTTTTGGACTAAAATGCCGACTTTGAGGTGTATTTTTGTATAGTATTTATGGTTGTATTCTCATTTTCTTGGTCTCATTTGATAGAATGGAAGAATATTACAGAAATAGAGACGATTTTTATTGATTTCACAATGAAAAGGACCTTTAAACCCTTGTCACACAGCAGCGACAATTTTTGCGCTTAAACACGTGCACCTTTATGCCACCGGATGCAGAGGTGTCAAGTGAATGATGAGGAGGAAGAAAGGCCAGCCAAAAAGCAGAAATTAGTGAAGAAAAAGAAAGGTATTACAATCGAGGAGTACCCTGATGAGGAACATATTTATGATGATACTGCTCTTCAAGGTCAATTCTCAGTGGTCCGAGGTTGACCTCCAAAATGATCCTTTGCTTCAGCAACTACCATACAAATCAATTAGCAATATAGAATAATTACCTTCCTCATTAATCTCAGGGAAAATGGGACTTGAAAGTTTATCCCTTTGCAATGTGTCCATGTTGCTATTTGTTTCATTTTTATATTTTTCTAATAATTACAAAATGTTTGATACAAGTTCCATTTATGTTTTTGATATTGTCTGTTTGTATAATAAATTTTAAAAATAGTTATTGGGTGTTTTATTAACAATTGCAAGTTTGCAACATTCAGATTTTTACTCCCTATTTCGGGCAGGGGCGAAATTATTCGCCTTTTTGGGGATTAGCAATTGCTCGAAAACTAAACCATCAGAATTCCATTTATATGGCCTCATCAACTTATACTGAGATACTCTATCCACTCAAGGGAGTTCTGTTTGAATTTCTAATATATTATAAATTGCCCCCCTGAAGGGTTAAATTGAGCTCAAAGTACAGGAAAAAGTTTGATTTTGCTGATGCTCTAGAGTAAACAAATGATGTCACCATCCAATAAGTGTCCAATTAGCTAGTCTAATATGCAGTCGCGAATGGTTGACATTATTTACAAAATTATTACAATAATGCAGTAGTCTACATAACAGTAAGTCTTCTAATTTTTTGTGAGAATAAAAAATTAAATATTAAAGCATGAGTAATATAAGAGGGGCCTGGAAATGTTACTAATGAACAGAGAAGAGAAAATTATTTTTGTGCAGGAATGTCTGCATTGTTTATTCTGGAACCTATTTTGAAATTGGCATCTTTTTTAATTTGCATGAAATTGGCCAAATTGCCAATTTTTGACCACTGATTGGGTAGTTGAAAATTTGGTAAATGGCAGTTTCTTGTACTCAGTTGATAGTGCAAATGGAGTTCTAAAGAAATAGCTTTCAAGTTTTTGGGTTGACTGGAACAAGGGAAATTGGCGAAATCGCCGATGCGTATATATCGCCGAGATAACTAACTTCACGAGAGCGAATTCCCCAAGTTTTCCATCAAATTTCGGATATTGGGGTT
>NW_026506210.1:0-26897 GCF_026875155.1 Cherax quadricarinatus
TGACTGATTTTTGTAGTGGCCGGCTTAGGCTTGGGTTACAAGTACTTCTGGCATTTTGGGAGACACCAATGTGATCAAACTAAATTTAAATATGTGATCGGCTTTTGGTCACTCTCTTTTAACACTAGTGAAAATTTTGTCCACTTATTGGGGAAATACAGAGACAGACAGTATAATAACCTATGTGACATGTCAAGATATCTTATTAATGAAAATAAGATACCAGATATACTAAGCAAATTTCCTAAATTTGCTTGTAACAGATAAGTGAACTATAGATATGTAGATATAAATCCATATGTATTCCTGTTAACCCTTTGGGGCCTAGTTCCTAGGCCTTTTGTGTATCCATATGCTCTCGCGCTACCGTCCACAGGATGGATATGGGGTGCACAATAAACTAGCCACTTCGGTGGCAAAATCTAAAAAAATCTAATCCAGTTCCTCTGAAACTTCTAAATTATCAACAAGGGATTCATTGTTTGCCATAACTAAGTCAAGCAGGTTATTTCCCCTTGTAGGTTCTGTCACAAACTGCTTCAAAAAACAATCCTGAACTACTTCTAAGAAGTCGTATGATTCTAAATTCCCAGTCAAGAAATTCCAATCAATATGACTAAAGTTAAAGTCTCCTGGAATTACTACATTATCGTGCCTTGTGGCCTTAACTTTTCCCCCCATAGTAGTCTCCCCTGGCCCTATCTAAGTTTGGGGGACGGTATATCACACCTAAAATTAATTTTTCATGCCCCTCTGAAAATTCTATCCTAACAGACTCTGTATGGTTTACTTCAGACTTAATACCCGTTTTTATGCAACAGTTCAAGCGATCTCGGACATACAATCCCACCCGACACTTCTGTCTACTTGGAAAAATTTTAAAAACCCCTGAATGTGACATTCTGCAGGCATGTCCCGACTTTTTGAATTAAATCACGTCTCAGTTAAGGCAAATAATCAATGTTACCTGCACTAGAACTGTCTCAACTCGTCCATTTTATTCCTAGCAGTGCGACTATTTGTGTAATATATTTTTAAAGACCCTCCTCTGTCTTTACCCTTCCTGCTCCTTTCTGTTATTCCACTAAACCTATTACTGTCCTTGTCAATTAGTGCCACTGGCTTTCCCAAAATCCACCTCAATTTTTTCTATTACTAGTTCTCCTAGTACTCATATTACTACACTGCGACTTCACTGTTTTCCCGCCAAAACCCTACCACTAACTACTCCTAGTTAAGACCTAACAGCTCACTCCACTGCGTTGGCCGTGCTCCCACCCCACACCTGATAAGTGAAAACCCCCTCCCTGGCATACATGTCATTTCTGCCATAGAAGAGGTCCCATTGTCAATGAATGTTACTGCATTTTCCTTACAGTATTTTGTCCAGCAGCAATTGACACCAAATTGCTCGGACAACCATTCATTCCAACTCCTCTCCTTGGCAAAAAGCCAAATATGACAGGTTTCCCACCCTTATCTCTAAATTAATCTATAGCTCACCTATCCCTGCTATCAGGTCCTCACTATCCTACGTCTGGCCAACATCATTGCCTCCAGCACTGAACAGATAATAGGATTTCTCCTATTACCTCTCATGATGTCCATCCAGACGGCAACCAATTCCTTCATCCCAAACCCAGAAAACACACTCTCTGCCCCTCCTCCTATCCTTCAAGCAGAATGCCTATCCAGTGCCTAATCTGGCTTTCCCCAACAACAACAAATGTTTTTACCTTCCTTGCGTCCGTCCGTCGTGATGCTCCGAGTAGTCACACACTTCGCCAGTAGCAATTACACACCTCTTGTAGAATTCGTCAAGATTGTTCCGATGGTCGTCGTTGGGGTTTCTAGAATGTCTCCCTCCACGTCTCCAATGCTTCTTTGGTGCTCGTTGGGGCAATTCCCCGTAGAACACACACATTCGTCAGTAGCACCGATAAGGGTTGGAAGTTTCCACGTAGATCGTCTGGTTTCTCGTTGTTTCTGCCCTCCAAACCGTTTTTCTGACCTCACTTGGTTCCATGTTGCCGCCCCGGCCACTGACCAGTCCCCTCTTACCTGGGGACTCACAACAGAATACTTACTACGAATCCTCTTGTCTCCTCCGTTAATCGCCATATCTCAAGCTTAGCAACTCTGACCTCTTCTACTCAGCTGCCTGGTACCGTTTAGGCCCTTAGTGTTGAGGGAGAGACGTTGTGTGCTGAGAAGTCCTAGGCCTTCTAATAGCAGAACTGCTTACTCACCCGACAGATAAGCTCATCATGCAACAAATATCGTTGAAGCGAAGCTGAATTGCTGCTGAACTCTTATGTGTGAAACTGGAACCCCCCCCCCTAGTGATATTCCTAGTGAAACACAAACATCTTGAGTTGAAGTGCCGGAAGGGCCTACCTTCACTCCACCTCGCCTCCCTCCCCTCCCCCGATTTGGAACTCAGCCCATCGCCTCAATTTACTTATGGCTAGAGCGGTTTTTTTTGCAAGACCACATAAATGCTGAGTGCCCGTGTCAGTCCTCTGTGCCGACACTCCACCACCTTACGAATAAGTCTCCTGTGTGCCCTACCTGCCTGCTACAACAAATATCCCTGTGGTTGAGGTTAATGCTGCAGATTTGGTTGTCACTATTTGCACGAGTGGATTTCACTGACTTAGACATTGTGCTACTACCATCAGTACCTACGGTACTTAAAATGATGAGGAATGTCTGGCCTGCTGGTGACCTTGAAAATGGCACTATAATACTTCCGCATGCCACTTACCCCCATACTGCTGTGTCTGTGAGGTGAATTTCCCTTCCTCGACTTTCCTATTCACCGGTTATCCCTTAGCTCGTCGCCATTATCGACATATGAGATAAGGGCGAGTTTAATTAACCGATCCCAGGCTATAACAGCTATTTTTACTGTAACAAGCCAAGGTGTCATCTATAAACAATTAAGTTTGTGCTGATTTATTGTCACAGAGTGAAAATTGTCTGTTCATTTCCCAGACACGTGTGCTAGCGGTGTTAAGTGCTGCGGGTTTTGGAGTTATTAAGGTGTGGTGCAAATATTGTAACTCTCGAGACGACTGTGGCCCCGTGAATGACCTTGACAATCGCACTGCGACCGCAGGCCACAACAAACCCCCATTGCCTTGGTCTAGCGAGGTGAATATCCCTTCCTTGTCGCCTACTATTCCCGTATCCTTTAGCCCATCGCCAGTGTTAACCCTGTCAGCTATGAGTAATAGGCTATGGTTGTTGACGTAGATGATGGTGAAGGCAGATTTGAAACAATTTTTAGTAAACTGGCTCGGAAAAAAGACCTGAGCTTTCCAGAGAAAGCTTGCTGAAAGCAATACAGTGGCGCACCACCCTCCCAAAGCTGTCAGTTAGATTTCCCAACCAACACTGATCAAGAACCAAGTTTAAAACTGGTTTTTTCGAAGCTAGTGTCAACAATTCATGAGAAAACGATCAAGTTTTGTCCGCGATGAGGATAACTACGTTCTTGTGCCTAATGATTCAGCATTTATAGACAATCTTCTCACTCACGAATATGCAACAATCAACCCGAGCTGCCCCACCAAGGGCAACCTAAATGGCTTATTGTCATCTACAACGTCCAACAAGCACTTTGAATCCTCAATATCTGGCGTCAGAGCCAGTTGCAAGCCCCGTTCGATTTTCCACGTCGTGATTTTAGCGGAGAGGACAGCCCGGGGATACTGCCACGCTATAATTCACTCCCTGCAGCCCTCAACAGACGCTATTACATTGCATTGTAGACAGACATCCTCAACGCGATTTTATAAGGGTCAACGCGCAGGTAGGGGCCACATCGCCAGATATGCCCATCGAAGTCACTCTGGTGTGGGCTGTTGTGCCCAATGCGCATACCTTCTGAACGGTGTTATCTATGATCAACCAGCCACAGACTTTTGTTAAACAAAGTATCGAATCAAATTGTAAGACCTCAGGAGTCACAGCAGCTCATGCTGACTGCATGGTAGGGCTGTGAAATCGCCATCTCCGCCAACCGTCACATACACCCTGTACCCCTCAAAATGGCCCCCCAGGTACTACCGGGGAGTGCGCTCGGAGCTGAATACTGGCGTCTGAGCTGCCGGGGGGCGTTGCGGGGGGGGGGGGGGGGGGAACAATGGGTTGGATACGGCTCTCCTGGGTAGGCCGTCAAAACATCCTCAATCACGGTTCGCTGTTCTATTGAAAACCTTACTGAGTCTCTGACAGTCACCAAATAGCTCTACTGACCCGGGACTTCACGCTCCATATGGTCCAAGTCTTGCTCCTGTGGTATACAACCTATGTCGCGCATAAAAAATACTGGATAACACAACAAGTTCACCTAAACAACGTACTTGAACAACACATGAAAGAAGTGTAAGTGTACCCAATAACACAGATTGCACAAATTTTGAAAAGCCCAAAAAAAAAAAGGGTTTTGTTTAAGGCTGCTGATAAAGTGGTGTGGTGTTCTAATCTCAAAGTAATAACGAATATAATACTTGTGTTAAACTATAGTGAGCATCAAAACGAAGCTATGGTGTCAATGATGTTAGTAATCGTGATGACCGTACATAAGTGTGGGTGAGAGTGTGATGAGGGCACTGGTAATCTATAATGTTTTTAATAGTGATGAGCATAATTTAAGTGAGGTGGTAGAAGTGTGATGAAGCAGGGTGTCCAAAATGTTAGTAAATAGTGGGGATTAGCCAATAATTTTAAGTGGTGGTGAAGAGTGTGATGAGAGTGGTGGTGTCCTATACAGTTAGTAATAGGATGAGCGATAATCGCAGTGGTGGTGCAGGAGTGTGATGAAGGTTAGTCACAAAGACATTAATGTGAATACCATACTGTTGCCAAATTTCATGAACACAATGTTGGTAGTGGCGGCTGGTGATGACATTTGTAAGTGTTTGCGAGTTAATGTTATGGAGGAGGAAGTGAGTGGTGTGGTGTCACCATAAATCATACATTCACACATAAACAGCGTCAGCTCTGGGTTACGCAAGACTCCCACGAGCCTTACAACTGAGGTGCACTTACAAAACACAGGCCACGTAGCACTGTTGACATGATAAGGTTCTGCTATTTCTATGAACAATTTTTTCAATTAATCTAAACCTCAAGATGTATCCCAGACTACTATAATGGATCATAAACTCGTATAAACTTTCTAAATTAAGCTGAATATTGCATCACTTAAAAGACTTCCTGAACTTCAATAAAGTAACCACTGTACCCATTATGTTGTGTGTCTACAAGAGTGCGCGTCCCTGAAAAATTCCCAACCCCCTAAATACCATCATTTTATTGCATATAACCACAAATCTACAACTCTGTGTTCTATATCTTAAAAAAAATTCACTTCGCTCCATCAACTCATGCACATAAGAAAACGAGAGGGGCTCCAATATCACGGTGTTAGGCATTCTATAGGGAACTCTGCTCTCAACATATTTTAACTTGTATGCTTCCTCTGATAAATTTTAATTACTTGAGCACCCAACGTGTTGCTCATACTGAGCCTACTCTTATTATTTGCGATTACATGCTAGACCAAAAGCCTGGAAACTCACAGTTTGTGTAATCGTAATGGCAAACAACTGTTGTCACACTTTCAACAGTCATGATAATGTCCAAAGTGTAGTGTGCACCTTGAACCCACACATATCTATGAGGCGTCCTTGATCTGTGCCTGGGCTTCAACAATACTTCGCCAGCTGTGGAGTCTTTCCATTGTAACAGATATAGCTTCTGACATTTCCCTAGGCAACATCTCTAGAGATAGGTAATACTATCCTTCCCCTGGTGTGATATTTTCAAACGGAAACGTTTAATGTTCCCCACAGATCAGCATGATGACTTTGTTGCACATGTGACTACTGGTAATAATTCCTATGAGTTGTTCCTCTGTAGAGAACCTTTAACATGATCTTGTTGAAGCAGTATTCAGAACTACCTTAGAGCCTGCCACTGCAACCTCTTGTACTCTAAACCCAACAACTTCCGTAAAATCATACCTCCTCCAAAAACCATACTTATTACAATGATTCTAAACTTCGTACACCGAAACGGACTGCTCGCAGACTAGGCCTAGCCTATAGAAAACATCGTACCCCTGGAATGCTGAGAGGCACTTCCTAACTGCCCTTGCTGCTGCCAGAGAGCGAATGACAGAGCAGCGGCAAACCGACTGGAAAAATTTGTCAACGGTCTTAAATGCTCACACCCCATTTCTTAGCCGGGCCATGGAGGACTAAATAGAATTAAGGGTAAACGAACTGGAGGCAGAGCCGCGCACCCTCACCCCTTGCATAGGGCGAATGAGTTTTTAGTCAGATGCTTGGCTAGCTACAATCTAGCACTGACATCTTCCCAGTGCCACACAGGCAAAATTAAATGATAAATATGATGCAAGGGGGGCGAGACTTGTTTTGCTTTAATGCTCAGTAAGGCAGATGATTGCACTTTCCTTTCACTACTTAGGAACATGATGCAGCACTAACTAAGGGCAACTCCACGTCGCCTGGTGAGAATGGTATTACTTACTACATTCCAGATTGCTGTGTCGAGTACCAGTAATCCATTACTTGAATTATATAACATGAGCTAAGTAACTGGGAGCTCCCTCAATCTTGGACCAACAGCCTCAACATTCCAAGTCCTAAGAAGCCCCAAATCAACAAAATGCATTTCGCCCAATATATCTCTACAGCTGCTTGTGTAAAACATTTGAAGAAGGATTCTTAATCGTCTCATGTACCAGAATCAAACAATTTTTTGTCTCCCCGGTTTACATGGTTTCATGCATGGAAGGAGCCGTGCATCATTGCATAGCCACCTTTCTCTCACCCTGCACACTGACAGCTCCTAACACTACCTTCCTTGACCTTAAATCCGCTTTCGATGTAGCCAACCGACCATGTAATAATTATACCTGCCAGAATGGATGTTGGAGAAATGCCTTTCGCCCTGGATTAAAGGCTACCATGACGCAACCAAAAATCGTCAATTGTGTTGTTCCAGGGACATAGAAGTGTAAGAAAGACTTTGAATTAGGAACCCCTCAGGAGGTGTCTTCAGTCCCACACTGTACAATATTCTAAATAATGCATTACTTAAGGCTAATGCCTAGTCAGCCCCATAATTATGTGATTTAGTTTGCGGATGAATAATGAATTCACTACCACCCCATCATCTCCAACACCGCATAAAATTCTTAATCATTACTGAGCCTTCAGCGAGTCAGGACCTGGGGTTGATTATCTCTACTGATAAAACAAAGATACTCAATGGCGTCCCCTCGACAGAGAGGCACAGTTCCGTACAGATCAATGCATGATGGTCTCTTCTAGAATATGTAAGCAGATACAGGTATCTAGGCTTTGAGGTTCCACTACTTGGGGATCCTTTTTAACAAGACTTTGTCGCCAATACAAAGAACGACTGAGAGCACTTGATTGTGGCAGGCTTCACCCCCAGGGTATGTGCTAATGTTAAAATGTGAAAATGATGTTATCTGCTTATAATAGATTCATTGGTGGATTATGCAGCGCCACTACTTGCTCTTGTGTCTGACAGGAAGCTTGGAGGGCTGGAAAAACTGCAAACGAAGCAATAGGATCATCCAAGGAGGCCCACTCGTACCTGGATTAACTGGAGAGAGTTCCAGTGTCAACGCCCCCGCGGCCCGGTCTGAGACCAGGCCTCCTGAGGATCAGAGCCTGATCCACCAGGCTGGTGCTGCCGCAGCACGCTAAACCAACATACGAGCCACAGCCCGGCTGATCCCCGGAACTGACTTAGTGCTTGTCCCGTGCTAGCTTGAAGACTCCAGGGGACTTTTGGTACTCCCCCTTATGGGTGCTGGGAGGCAGTTGAAGAGGGGGGGGGGGGGGGATTGGGGTGGAAGGCGCGCCCGACAACTTTTTGTATGGTCTCTTAACGTGCTAGTGACACCCCTGCTTTTCATTGGGGGGTTGGTGCATCGGTCTCCAAGGTCTTTTGCTTTCGTAATGAATTGATTTTTCGGTGGGCAAGTCGGTAAACTAGTTCCCTCTAGATTTTTTCCTGGTGTATATAATCATGTATCTCTCCCTCCTATCCTCTCGTTACCAGGAATACAGGTTTAAACCTCAAGCAAGCGCTCCCAGTAATTGAGGTGTTTTATCTCCGTTATGCGCGCCGTGAAAGTTCTCTGTACATTTATCTAGGTCCAGCAATTTCACCTGCCTTGAAAGGTGCTGTTAGTGTGCTGCCATATTCCCGCCTAGATAGAAACAAGTGACCTGAAGAGTGTCATCCATGGGCCTTGGCCCCCTAGTTTAAGAAGTTCTCATATCCAGTCCTGTCATTTTTCTAGCAGATGCGGATTGATAACATGTCATGGAGCGCGAGTGAAGGAGAGATTCCCCGACATGATCACTCCCAGGTCTTGACGTTGGTGTTTTCGCTCTATTTTGTGGCCAGAATTTGATTTTTTTGTTACTGCTGATGAAAAATAATTATTCCTCATTGTTTACCAGATCTGAGTAATTGAAATTTCTCATCGTTGAACTTCATATGTTTTCTGCAGCCCACTGAAAGATTTGTTTGATGTCTGCCCTGGAGCTTTTGCAGTGTCTGCAAGGTAAGACACTGTCCATGCAGATTCGGTGCATCTGCAAAGAAGACAATCGGTGCTGTGGCTGACAATCCTTGTCAAGTCGTGAATTAAGGATGAGGAACAAGATGGGAGCGAGTACTGTGCCTTTGGAACAGAGCTTTTCACCGTATGCTGCCTCGACTTTACTCTTTGACGACTACTCCTCTCATGTTCTGATTTAGGAGGAAATTATAGATCCATCGACCGCTTTTCCTGTTTTTCCCTTAGCACGCATTTTGTGCGCTATTACCCATGTCCACACTTTGTCGAAGGCTTTTGCAAAGTCTGTATATATTACATCTGCATTCTTTTTTGTCTGTCTATGCATGTAGGACCGTGGCGTAGTGGTCCAATAGTTTAACAGACAGGAGCGACCTTTTCTAAACCCAAGTTGCCCTGGGTGTGTCACTGATGGGTTTCTAGATGCTGGTGATTTTGCTTCTATGGACCCTTTCAAAGATTTTATGATATGGGATGTTAGTTGCAATTGTCTGTAGTTTTGGCTGTGGCTTTCTGCCCCCTTGTGGATGGGCTATTCCGTTTTTTTAGTTACTGGGGACGACCCCCGTGTCCATGCTCCCTCTCCATAGGATGGAAAAGTCTCGTGATAGGGCTTCTTGCAGTTCTTGAATGAACACAGAGTTCCATGAGTTCTGGCCCTGGGGCGAGTGGCATGGGCATGTCATTTATCGCCTTTTCGAAGTCATTTGGCGTCAGGATCACATCCGGATAGGCTGTGTAATCAAATTTTTGGTCTCCATAAAAAATCATTTTGATCTTCGACTCTCACAATCTGGTTAGCGCCTTGCTAAAAACTGAGTCATATTGGGACTTGAGTAGCTCACTCATTTCCTTGCTGTCATCTTTGTAGGAGACCCATCTTGTTTAAGTAGGGGCCCAATACTGGACGTTGTTCTCGATTTTTAGGGGATTTGGCATAGAAAAGAAATACTTTGGGTTCCTTTCGATTTCAGTTAGGGCTTTTTTAGTTCTTCCGCGCGATTCCTGACTCCTAAAGGATTCTTTTAGCTTACGTTCCAATCTGCTATTTCTCTGACCAGTGTCTCTCTACGCATTTTCAGATATATGGAACCTCTTTTAGCCGCTCTGTTATTCTTTTCCCGTCGCCTGTAAAGGACGCCTGTCTCCTTCTCTGTTTTACATCTACTCCTCCCCTTTTCTTAGAGGAATAAGCCTTGTGCATACATCGAGTGCCCACTGTGTTAATCTGTTTCTCTAGCATAAGTTGGGGTCTGTTGTTGCTTAGTATATCTTCCCTGCTTTAATCGTTAGGACGTGTATACGCTTGGTCCCACTTTATGTTTTTGTATCGAAGTAGAATTGGTGAATGCTCCCTCGTGACCTAATCTCATTATGTCGTCTGGGGGCTCCGCCGCAATACATGACTGAACCTCAATTATGTTTGGCATCTGAGTATATTGTTTTTGATATGGTGATATTTCTTATCAGATCATCATTGTTATGTCGAGGAAAGATGATGTCAAGTGGTAATCTTCCAGTCTAGTAGGCACTATATTTGGCTGGTAAATTGAATTTTGTGCAGAAGATGAAAACTCGCGTGAGTGTGATTTTCATCAAGCTGCCTCCTGGTGTTATACTGCAACAATATAATTTGCAATCATTCCTCCATTTTTAGTGCCTTAAGTTGAAATCCCCCAGGAGCAAGATGTTTGGGTGCAGGAGCTGGAAGGTTTGTTCTCAGACAGAGGTCAATTTTAACAGCTGTTTCCAGAATTGCTGGGATGTTGCATCCGGAGGCTTGTAACAATCACAATTACTAGGTTTGTTTTTCACGACTTTACTGCTCAAATACTTCCACTACATCATTTGAGGCATTTAGCAGTTCAGTGCAAACAAGTTACTCTGCAATGTACAGGCCAACCCCCCCCCTTTGTCTGTTCACTCTGTCACATCTGTATAGGTTTGTAACCTGGGAACCATATTTCGTTGTTCCAAGTGGATCTTTATGTGGGTCTCAGAGAAAGAGCCCCGCGAACATTGCCTTGGGCCTCTGCAAGCAGTCCACGGAAAAAGTATTTTGTTGTTTGTTTCTGGCTTTAGACCCTGTATATTGCAAAGAAGAATGGTATCGGACTGGTGGATTATTTTTGGTACTGGGGGGGGAGTTTTTTTCCGGCATTAGTATCGTATCTGTTGGTTTGGAGTGGAGGGCCATCGACTGGTGGTTCCACTCCAGGAATGAACTGGATTTGGTGTACGATTTATACCTGCTGCCATATCCTGGCCAGTTTTTTTCCTTCCTGCACTAAAAAAAAACCTCTCCCTCTTGAGTGGGCTGTGGATACCCAGGTTTTTCCCATGGCCATGGATGATTTGTATCTTTTTGTCCCTTTAGATGGTATGCCTGGCAATTTAAGTTATAGCACAGTCTTTCCTGTACTGAAAGGTACACAGTTCAGGTGAAATAACTTACAGGAAGGGATTTGCATTTTCCTGTTGTCATCTGGGCCAATGGCATGTCCAGGGTGTCATAGTTGCACGTCCCACATCTGTGTTTTTTTCCAGATTTTTCCCTGCCAGCAGATACCGGTGCATGGTAGTGCACAGCTTGGTTCCGTTTCCTTGGGTTTCTGTGACTGTATTCCTGTTTTTTGGTGCATGTTTCCCTGTCTTAACTTCTATCCTCCCTAGAAAACCAACAATGGAGCTCCCACCATATTGTTTTTGGTAATATATCCTCACTATTGCTAGTGGAGTCCTCTTGTTGGCTATTTTCCTGTGGTATTTCTAGTTTGCAATATTGGTTTTATCTTATTTCTTTGACTACACTGTTTCCCTACTAGGGCTCCTGTCCCCGATGGGTCATTTATATGTATTCCTTCCGCGCAAACATACCCTACTCCCAGCCCCCCTCACCATCTATCCCCAATCCTGTCTCCCAGGACAGCGGCTCCGCTTTCCCATAAACGTCTCCCCGGACAGCATCTCCAGCTTCACACCATACTGTTCTCCCAAGGAACAGCAAGCCTCCAGCGTCACCATTACTGTCCTCCCAGCCAGCACCTCCAGCTTCCCCATTACTGACTCCCAGGACACCCCTCTCCGCCCCCCTTTACTGACTACCAGGACATCCTCTACCGCCTACAGTTACTGACAAACATGGCCATTAAACACGGGCCGTACCATTTTAGCCCGACTTTTTAAGTTACCATCTTTGTAGAAAGCTTCAGGTTTTTTCTATGAAAGCAGCTTTGATGTTACTTCTTTTAATACCCTTGTGTTTTAGTCCACAGATTTTACCTCATTTGGCATACCCAAAAACACTTCCCTGTTTTTAATACTGCTTGTAGCTATTCTTGGATATCTGCACAAGGGGCGTGACACCAATTTCCACAGAAAATGACCATTTATGCATGTGGAAGCCCGTTTTGTTTGACTGACCACAACCCTACACACAGCTTCATAATGATTTGAATGATGATTTACTGCAATCCTATAGCAACCCCTCTTGAATATTCATAATAAACTTGCTAAGGTGGTCACACGAAGACGTTTGAAACCATCCCGGGTTTCGGACCAGTCCAAGGGTTCGGACCAGTCAAGGGTTCGGACCAGTCCAAGGTTCGACCAGTCGATCTGCACTGATCAGGGTCACTTATTTAAAACATTCTGGTCGGTTGATTTTGAGCTAACACATGAAGGATCTACTGGAAATTATCTACCCGAGTACTATGTGATTTGATCTGATACAAAAGTATAACTTGCGTGTTGAAGAGCCCGGTGATATCTGGCAGCTCCTACAATACGTACAGTCGAACCTCTTTGTTATATTCAATCGCTGTATCGGCTTTTCTATTTTTGTTTTTTCCGTCTCCACCTCAATAAATGCTATATTATCACTATAGTTGACTGGTGCAAATTTTGGAGGAAGGACGCTTTTTCTGTTAGTATAATTGCTTCTCGTTGTGTATATTGCGACCGCTGTAAATACAGGTTTTATGAAATTCCACAGTAACGTCCTCGTAATTCAATGAAAAAGAAACTAAATGAAAGTCACTTCCACTCCACTAATACCATTATAATACTGGGTTAGTTTGCTACTACAACACTTGAATTCTGCTATTCACTGGTATCACTAGATTATATGCGAGTACACTAGCAGGCCAGGAAGATTGATTAAAAACAGCTGACCCTGTTAAGTGTTCTGGCGAACTCTGGACCTGCCTCTAGGCTTATCACTTCTTTACAAATTTACCTGTTTTCAAAAACACTTAGCCTTTACATCAATATACAAAGGGAGCCCCTGTAGTCTTCACTAAACACATTGAGACTCAATGTTATCAGGAGACTTCTTTCCCTCTGACATGAAAAGTTCAATTATTATAAAAGGTTTTTTTTCCCACGGGACACAGGCCTGATTCCTCCCCATCGTGGCAGTAAACTAACTCTGCTAGGACGTGCACACTAATTCTCCTTTTTTGACTCAGTAATATAAATTTTTCCTCCGCCCAAGATTGGTTCCAGGCGCTAGAGGGGATGTAATCGTATAGGATTGATGACACAAATAAAGTTCTAGCACACGTAAAGCGGGGACTTGCAAAACACCAGAAAAACCGGGAGCGGCGGGGGGGGGGGGGGGGGAACGAGGGCGCGAGGCGGCTGAGAGGGGGGACGGGGGGGCGGCGGAGAGGGAGGGAGGGGGGGGGGGGGGGGGAGGAGCGGGTTGATATCCAAGCTCAGAGGGAGAGCGGGGGGGTGAGAGACTGAAAGAAATATCCTAATTTGGGGTTATTATCTCAGGCAAGCCATTCAATAACCCCTGCACAGAAGCCCTCCAAACTTTCCTCAGACAATGTGAACACGCCTCCAGATGGATGAAAAGACTGGAACCGACCTCCGCATGAATCAGATACATGATCCTAGTCAAGTAAGGCAACAGCGGCACTTCTCCTCTCCATGGAATTTACCCCATTCCACACTACCTTTCCCCATTTCCCCACAAACTACTTCTTAAATCAACACCAAAACTTCGCCTTGACGCCAAACCTGAAGGCCTTAAGCTGTATTGATAACTTAGTCAACACAAGCTCACACATCTCCAAATTATTTACTTGATGGTTCTGTTCACCAATCCCACTGGTGGCAGCAGGTAGTGCTGCTGTTGTCGTACAGATGATGGCTCTCTTAAAAGAAATTGGAGCACGCATCAAATAATTGGGCCTCTACCCTTCAGACTGAACTGTTTGCCATACTCCCTTGCACCTGAAATGCATCTATGTATCAAAGATTGACAGTTTAATTGTAACTGATTCTCTGTCATCCATAACATGCTCCTCAACTCATTAAGCATAAATTGGAGTGCGAGTGCCATGTGTCAGAAGCCAAGCACAGGTATGGTAGGATTGTGGACAGTGGAGTCAGAGTGCACATGCTGTGGATTCCATCTTCACTTGGTCCGTTCAGATGGATGCATGATAGAACTATAAATTGCTTAAGCTGTATGCTTTAAAAGGGAGTAGATTACAATCTTGGCTTTGTCAGGTAGTAGTTTGAAGACAATAATACGAAACGAACTTCAGCTGAATTATGGACTTAAGCTCAGGAGATTGACACCAGTGAGTCCATCTATCATCAATTCTATCAATCATGAGGAGCCACATGTCTATGGTGGCATCCAACAAAATATGCAGACTCTTGGATGTCACTAACCGCCCGCTCCGGCTGGGTTACAAGTATCTTGGCAGGTTAAATCACCACCACTAGATGTCACCAAACGAAATTGTAAACTTTGGCCATATGGATTAATTGCACACCCTTGCGTCATTATTATGTACTGGGCGTGTGATAAAAATAATGATTAGAAACAACTCCTCAAAGTGTTCAAGAAATGGCTAAGTATGTTACCACAGTGTATATTACAGACCATTACTGGAGAATACCCTGACTTGCAAGCTGTAAAAATAAAGCATTACCACATTTGTGACATTGATGTGTGGTGTGTGTGTGAGTGTGTGTGTGGATGTGTGAGTGTGTGGTGTGTGTGTGTGTTTGTGTGTGTGTGTGTGGTGTGTGTGTTGTTTGTTAGATAATGTGTGTGAGTGTGTGAGTGTGTGTACTCACGCTCGTTTGTACTCACCTAGTTAGGTTGCGGGGTCGAGTCCGAGCTCCTGGCCGCCCGCCTCTTCAACTGATCGCTACTAGGTCACTCTCCCTGAGCCGGAGCTTTAACGTACCTCTGCTTAAAGCTATGTAATGGATCCTGCCACCACTAACATCGCGTCCCAAACTCTTCCACTTACTGCTACACTGTGGCCTGAAGAAATACTTCCTACATCCCTGTGGATTCAGCTGGTCTTTAGCTTCCAACTGTGTCCCCCTTGTTACTGTGTCCAATCTCTGGAACATCCTGTTTTTGTCCACCTTGTCAATTCCTCTCAGTATTTTTTATGTCGTTATCATGTCCCCCAATTCTCTCCTGTCCTCCAGTGTCGTCAGGTTGATTTCCCTTAAACCTCTCCTCGTAGGACATACGCTCTTAGCTCTGGGACTAACTAGTCTTGTTGCAAACCTTTGGCACTTTCTCTAGTTTCTTAAAGTGGGGGGGGGCTTGGCTAGGTTGCGGTTCCACACTGGTGCCGCATACTCCAATATGGGCCTAACGTATACGGGTGTACAGGTCCTGAACGATTCCTTATTAAGATGTCGGAATGCTGTTTCTGAGGTTTGCTAGGCGCCCAATGCCGGCCGCAGTTATTTGGTTGATGTGCGCTTCAGTAGATGAGCCTGTGTTATACTCACCCCAAAGATCTTTTTCCTTGTGTGAGGGTGTGTGTGTGTGTGGGGTGTGTGTGTGTGTGTGTGTGTGTGTGTGTATGAGTGTGAGTAAGATGTGTTGTGAATGAGGTGTGTTTGTAGTATATGTGTGTTGTGAGTGTGTGTACTCACACTATTTGTGGTTGCAGGGTCGAGTCCTATCCCTCCTGTGCCCCGTGGTGTAGAGTGTGTGTGTGTGGTGTGTGTGTGGTGTAGTGTGTGTGTGTGTGTGTGTGGGTGTGTGTGTTTATGTGTGGTGTGTGTATTGAATTTTGTATGTGTGTGTGGTGAGTAGAGAGAGAGACTCAGCAATCAACATTTTGCACAATAACTCGCTACAGTTGTGACCGGGTGTGGAAGTGTGAATTGCTCATTAATCTACAATTTGTTCATGATTGCTGCCATGTATAAACGAAAGTAACCATTCTAACAGTATTCATTAAACTTTGTAACTTTGAGTTCCATTGCCTTTGTAACTTTGAGTTCATTACCTTGTACCTGAGTTCAGCTACAAAAATCAAAAACTTTTGGAGCCCGTCCCTGGACCCATTGTGACCTCTGTAATCTGTAAATACCTTTGTAACTGTCATTTGTGACTAGAAGACCTACCTGGAGTTCATTACCTTTGTAAATTGTGGTTCATTACCTTTGTAAAATTTGTGAATTCATTACCTCTGTAACTTGCTCCAGCTATCAAAACTTTGAGGCCAGTCCCTGGACCAATTTAGGTACCTCTGTAAAATCATTGACATACCCCCACAGGATTGGTATGGGGTGCATAATAAACATATTAAACTAACTAACTAAGCTGCTGGTAAAATTGCTCAGAGAGGGCATCACTGTTCAGATTCACAGAGAGCACACAAAACAATCTTCACATAGCTTAGTACAGGTCACCATGAGCTAAGTACACGTCACCACTGAAAACGAACTACTTAAACGCAGCGTGGGTCCCAGATCAAGGGCGCTGTGGTGGTGCTTGTTTCCAATGGGAGGACTCGCCACAAGCGAGTCTCTCCATGCCCAGAAAGAGCATCGGCCTGCACTGAATCTGTACTGGAAGACGCTCAGTTGGACAGACAGCCAAACTGAGACACGACATGACTACTGGACCTCTCTACCTGAAGACATTCACAGACCCCACAAACCAAATAACCTTTTCTCTCCTTGTATGATCCAGCTCCTCAACCCTATAAAATAACCTTGGATTCTCTGACAGGTACCTTGAACTGTTCATTTCTGACCCACGTTTGCTTAGCATTTGATTTAAGAGTTAGTTAGTTAGTTAATATGTTTATATGCACCCCATACCCTCCTTGTGGGGGGTAGTCAAAGATTACAGAGGTACAATATTAATTGGTCCAGTGGACTGGACTCCAAGTTTGATAGCTGAGCAAGTTACAGAGGTAATGAGTTCACAATTTACAAGGTAATAGAACTCACCACTATTTACAAAGGTACTGACTCCAGTAGCCTAGCACAATCAAGACAAGTTTACAAAGTGGGTTAGGGTTGACAGTTACAGAGTACAGGTAATGCAAGAATGACGGGGGGGGGGCCCTGCACAGATAATAATGGCACACTGCTAGGGGCCATGATGATTTGTGGTTTGATAGACTTACAACAACAGTTTGGGGTGGGTAGTCATGGCACTCAACACATGGGTGTGTTGTATTGTCTTCTGCCTAACTCTATCCATGTATCAGCGATGCTTAATGTACTGGGGGGCGCGGTGAGTTTATGAGGTAGGGCCTGGGGTGGTGTGATATACATAAACTTGTCTGCTTCGAGGACTTATGCAATACATCACCATCCCTGGTAAAGCGTCATTATTTACATCGTACTAGTCATGATTGTTGTTGATTGTCAGAAGTAATCGAGCAAGTGTTACCTGCACTAGCAACTAGTCTCAACTCGTCCATCTTATTCTCGCAGTGCGACTATTTTTTGTGTAATATATATTTAAAGACCCTCCTCTGTCTTACCCTTCCTGCTCCTTTCTGTTATTCCACAAACCTATTACTGTCCTTGTCAATTAGTGCCACTGGCTTTCAATTTCCACCTCAATTTTGACTATTACTAGTTCTCCCTAGTACTCATATACTACACAGCGACTTCACTGTTTTCCCGCCAAATACCCATACAACTAACTAAACACTCCTAGTTTCAAGACCTAACACTCACTCCACTGCGTTGCCCGTCTCCCACCCCACACCTTAGATAAGTGAACCCCACCCTGGCATACATGTCATTGTCTGCCATAGAAGCAGTCCCATTGTCAATGAATGTTACAGCATTTCCCTTACAGTATTTTGTCCAGCAGCAATTGACACCAAATTGCTCGGACAACCATTCATTCCAACTCCTCTCCTTGGCAAAAAGCCAAATATGACAGGTTTCCCACCCTTATCTCTAAATTAATCTATAGCTCACCTATCCCTGCTATCAGGTCCTCACTATCCTACGTCTGGCCAACATCATTGCCTCCAGCACTGAACAGATAATAGGATTTCTCCTATTACCTCTCATGATGTCCATCCAGACGGCAACCAATTCCTTCATCCCAAACCCAGAAAACACACTCTCTGCCCCTCCTCCTATCCTTCAAGCAGAATGCCTATCCAGTGCCTAATCTGGCTTTCCCCAACAACAACAAATGTTTTTACCTTCCTTGCGTCCGTCCGTCGTGATGCTCCGAGTAGTCACACACTTCGCCAGTAGCAATTACACACCTCTTGTAGAATTCGTCAAGATTGTTCCGATGGTCGTCGTTGGGGTTTCTAGAATGTCTCCCTCCACGTCTCCAATGCTTCTTTGGTGCTCGTTGGGGCAATTCCCCGTAGAACACACACATTCGTCAGTAGCACCGATAAGGGTTGGAAGTTTCCACGTAGATCGTCTGGTTTCTCGTTGTTTCTGCCCTCCAAACCGTTTTTCTGACCTCACTTGGTTCCATGTTGCCGCCCCGGCCACTGACCAGTCCCCTCTTACCTGGGGACTCACAACAGAATACTTACTACGAATCCTCTTGTCTCCTCCGTTAATCGCCATATCTCAAGCTTAGCAACTCTGACCTCTTCTACTCAGCTGCCTGGTACCGTTTAGGCCCTTAGTGTTGAGGGAGAGACGTTGTGTGCTGAGAAGTCCTAGGCCTTCTAATAGCAGAACTGCTTACTCACCCGACAGATAAGCTCATCATGCAACAAATATCGTTGAAGCGAAGCTGAATTGCTGCTGAACTCTTATGTGTGAAACTGGAACCCCCCCCCCTAGTGATATTCCTAGTGAAACACAAACATCTTGAGTTGAAGTGCCGGAAGGGCCTACCTTCACTCCACCTCGCCTCCCTCCCCTCCCCCGATTTGGAACTCAGCCCATCGCCTCAATTTACTTATGGCTAGAGCGGTTTTTTTTGCAAGACCACATAAATGCTGAGTGCCCGTGTCAGTCCTCTGTGCCGACACTCCACCACCTTACGAATAAGTCTCCTGTGTGCCCTACCTGCCTGCTACAACAAATATCCCTGTGGTTGAGGTTAATGCTGCAGATTTGGTTGTCACTATTTGCACGAGTGGATTTCACTGACTTAGACATTGTGCTACTACCATCAGTACCTACGGTACTTAAAATGATGAGGAATGTCTGGCCTGCTGGTGACCTTGAAAATGGCACTATAATACTTCCGCATGCCACTTACCCCCATACTGCTGTGTCTGTGAGGTGAATTTCCCTTCCTCGACTTTCCTATTCACCGGTTATCCCTTAGCTCGTCGCCATTATCGACATATGAGATAAGGGCGAGTTTAATTAACCGATCCCAGGCTATAACAGCTATTTTTACTGTAACAAGCCAAGGTGTCATCTATAAACAATTAAGTTTGTGCTGATTTATTGTCACAGAGTGAAAATTGTCTGTTCATTTCCCAGACACGTGTGCTAGCGGTGTTAAGTGCTGCGGGTTTTGGAGTTATTAAGGTGTGGTGCAAATATTGTAACTCTCGAGACGACTGTGGCCCCGTGAATGACCTTGACAATCGCACTGCGACCGCAGGCCACAACAAACCCCCATTGCCTTGGTCTAGCGAGGTGAATATCCCTTCCTTGTCGCCTACTATTCCCGTATCCTTTAGCCCATCGCCAGTGTTAACCCTGTCAGCTATGAGTAATAGGCTATGGTTGTTGACGTAGATGATGGTGAAGGCAGATTTGAAACAATTTTTAGTAAACTGGCTCGGAAAAAAGACCTGAGCTTTCCAGAGAAAGCTTGCTGAAAGCAATACAGTGGCGCACCACCCTCCCAAAGCTGTCAGTTAGATTTCCCAACCAACACTGATCAAGAACCAAGTTTAAAACTGGTTTTTTCGAAGCTAGTGTCAACAATTCATGAGAAAACGATCAAGTTTTGTCCGCGATGAGGATAACTACGTTCTTGTGCCTAATGATTCAGCATTTATAGACAATCTTCTCACTCACGAATATGCAACAATCAACCCGAGCTGCCCCACCAAGGGCAACCTAAATGGCTTATTGTCATCTACAACGTCCAACAAGCACTTTGAATCCTCAATATCTGGCGTCAGAGCCAGTTGCAAGCCCCGTTCGATTTTCCACGTCGTGATTTTAGCGGAGAGGACAGCCCGGGGATACTGCCACGCTATAATTCACTCCCTGCAGCCCTCAACAGACGCTATTACATTGCATTGTAGACAGACATCCTCAACGCGATTTTATAAGGGTCAACGCGCAGGTAGGGGCCACATCGCCAGATATGCCCATCGAAGTCACTCTGGTGTGGGCTGTTGTGCCCAATGCGCATACCTTCTGAACGGTGTTATCTATGATCAACCAGCCACAGACTTTTGTTAAACAAAGTATCGAATCAAATTGTAAGACCTCAGGAGTCACAGCAGCTCATGCTGACTGCATGGTAGGGCTGTGAAATCGCCATCTCCGCCAACCGTCACATACACCCTGTACCCCTCAAAATGGCCCCCCAGGTACTACCGGGGAGTGCGCTCGGAGCTGAATACTGGCGTCTGAGCTGCCGGGGGGCGTTGCGGGGGGGGGGGGGGGGGGAACAATGGGTTGGATACGGCTCTCCTGGGTAGGCCGTCAAAACATCCTCAATCACGGTTCGCTGTTCTATTGAAAACCTTACTGAGTCTCTGACAGTCACCAAATAGCTCTACTGACCCGGGACTTCACGCTCCATATGGTCCAAGTCTTGCTCCTGTGGTATACAACCTATGTCGCGCATAAAAAATACTGGATAACACAACAAGTTCACCTAAACAACGTACTTGAACAACACATGAAAGAAGTGTAAGTGTACCCAATAACACAGATTGCACAAATTTTGAAAAGCCCAAAAAAAAAAAGGGTTTTGTTTAAGGCTGCTGATAAAGTGGTGTGGTGTTCTAATCTCAAAGTAATAACGAATATAATACTTGTGTTAAACTATAGTGAGCATCAAAACGAAGCTATGGTGTCAATGATGTTAGTAATCGTGATGACCGTACATAAGTGTGGGTGAGAGTGTGATGAGGGCACTGGTAATCTATAATGTTTTTAATAGTGATGAGCATAATTTAAGTGAGGTGGTAGAAGTGTGATGAAGCAGGGTGTCCAAAATGTTAGTAAATAGTGGGGATTAGCCAATAATTTTAAGTGGTGGTGAAGAGTGTGATGAGAGTGGTGGTGTCCTATACAGTTAGTAATAGGATGAGCGATAATCGCAGTGGTGGTGCAGGAGTGTGATGAAGGTTAGTCACAAAGACATTAATGTGAATACCATACTGTTGCCAAATTTCATGAACACAATGTTGGTAGTGGCGGCTGGTGATGACATTTGTAAGTGTTTGCGAGTTAATGTTATGGAGGAGGAAGTGAGTGGTGTGGTGTCACCATAAATCATACATTCACACATAAACAGCGTCAGCTCTGGGTTACGCAAGACTCCCACGAGCCTTACAACTGAGGTGCACTTACAAAACACAGGCCACGTAGCACTGTTGACATGATAAGGTTCTGCTATTTCTATGAACAATTTTTTCAATTAATCTAAACCTCAAGATGTATCCCAGACTACTATAATGGATCATAAACTCGTATAAACTTTCTAAATTAAGCTGAATATTGCATCACTTAAAAGACTTCCTGAACTTCAATAAAGTAACCACTGTACCCATTATGTTGTGTGTCTACAAGAGTGCGCGTCCCTGAAAAATTCCCAACCCCCTAAATACCATCATTTTATTGCATATAACCACAAATCTACAACTCTGTGTTCTATATCTTAAAAAAAATTCACTTCGCTCCATCAACTCATGCACATAAGAAAACGAGAGGGGCTCCAATATCACGGTGTTAGGCATTCTATAGGGAACTCTGCTCTCAACATATTTTAACTTGTATGCTTCCTCTGATAAATTTTAATTACTTGAGCACCCAACGTGTTGCTCATACTGAGCCTACTCTTATTATTTGCGATTACATGCTAGACCAAAAGCCTGGAAACTCACAGTTTGTGTAATCGTAATGGCAAACAACTGTTGTCACACTTTCAACAGTCATGATAATGTCCAAAGTGTAGTGTGCACCTTGAACCCACACATATCTATGAGGCGTCCTTGATCTGTGCCTGGGCTTCAACAATACTTCGCCAGCTGTGGAGTCTTTCCATTGTAACAGATATAGCTTCTGACATTTCCCTAGGCAACATCTCTAGAGATAGGTAATACTATCCTTCCCCTGGTGTGATATTTTCAAACGGAAACGTTTAATGTTCCCCACAGATCAGCATGATGACTTTGTTGCACATGTGACTACTGGTAATAATTCCTATGAGTTGTTCCTCTGTAGAGAACCTTTAACATGATCTTGTTGAAGCAGTATTCAGAACTACCTTAGAGCCTGCCACTGCAACCTCTTGTACTCTAAACCCAACAACTTCCGTAAAATCATACCTCCTCCAAAAACCATACTTATTACAATGATTCTAAACTTCGTACACCGAAACGGACTGCTCGCAGACTAGGCCTAGCCTATAGAAAACATCGTACCCCTGGAATGCTGAGAGGCACTTCCTAACTGCCCTTGCTGCTGCCAGAGAGCGAATGACAGAGCAGCGGCAAACCGACTGGAAAAATTTGTCAACGGTCTTAAATGCTCACACCCCATTTCTTAGCCGGGCCATGGAGGACTAAATAGAATTAAGGGTAAACGAACTGGAGGCAGAGCCGCGCACCCTCACCCCTTGCATAGGGCGAATGAGTTTTTAGTCAGATGCTTGGCTAGCTACAATCTAGCACTGACATCTTCCCAGTGCCACACAGGCAAAATTAAATGATAAATATGATGCAAGGGGGGCGAGACTTGTTTTGCTTTAATGCTCAGTAAGGCAGATGATTGCACTTTCCTTTCACTACTTAGGAACATGATGCAGCACTAACTAAGGGCAACTCCACGTCGCCTGGTGAGAATGGTATTACTTACTACATTCCAGATTGCTGTGTCGAGTACCAGTAATCCATTACTTGAATTATATAACATGAGCTAAGTAACTGGGAGCTCCCTCAATCTTGGACCAACAGCCTCAACATTCCAAGTCCTAAGAAGCCCCAAATCAACAAAATGCATTTCGCCCAATATATCTCTACAGCTGCTTGTGTAAAACATTTGAAGAAGGATTCTTAATCGTCTCATGTACCAGAATCAAACAATTTTTTGTCTCCCCGGTTTACATGGTTTCATGCATGGAAGGAGCCGTGCATCATTGCATAGCCACCTTTCTCTCACCCTGCACACTGACAGCTCCTAACACTACCTTCCTTGACCTTAAATCCGCTTTCGATGTAGCCAACCGACCATGTAATAATTATACCTGCCAGAATGGATGTTGGAGAAATGCCTTTCGCCCTGGATTAAAGGCTACCATGACGCAACCAAAAATCGTCAATTGTGTTGTTCCAGGGACATAGAAGTGTAAGAAAGACTTTGAATTAGGAACCCCTCAGGAGGTGTCTTCTTTTCCCCCCCCTTTTTTTGGGGGGGGAAAAAACTTTTTTTTTTTTTTTTTTTTTTTTTTTTTTTTTTTTTTTTTTTTTTTTTTTTTTTTTTTTTTTTTTTTTTTTTTTTTTTTTTTTTTTTTTTTTTTTTTTTTTTTTTTTTTTTTTTTTTTTTTTTTTTTTTTTTTTTTTTTTTTTTTTTTTTTTTTTTTTTTTTTTTTTTTTTTTAAGTAAAAACTGTGTTACCCTTCTCTTTATGTGTGGGGTTATTTTGTGTAACATCCTTCAACTTGGTGTTTATTAGTTTTAATTTTTTATTATGCCCATACCCATCCTGTTTCTGTGATTACAGAGGTTACATTTTAATGGCCAGGGACTGGACTCCAAAGTTTTGTGGAGGTTGGTTTTGATCGGCGGTTTTCAGGTTCAATACAGTACACTGTCATGGCCTATAAACAACACAACAACATTGTTTGTTGGGGTGAGTGTTAACCTGAACAATCAGTGTTTTGGTGTCCTAGACCAGGTGATAACTGTGGGGTTCTCCAGTGTGACGTACACCTGTGGTGTTAAAAATGTGGTTAAAACTGTCGGTGTTACCGGTAGTTCCTCCATTATTACCCTTCATGTTTCGATGTACTGAGGAGTTGACCTGTTATGTTTTAAAGGGAGACCTGTTACGTGTCGGTTGGGCTTGTTACCTGCTCAGGGGGTTGACTGTTACCTGCTCAGGTTTGACTGTTTTACCTGCTAGGTGTGACTGTGTTACCCGCTCAGGTGTTTACTGTGTTACTGCTCAGGTGTTGACTGTGTTACTGCTCAGGCTGTTGACTGTGTTACCTGCTCGGTGTTTGACTGTAGTTGCTAGGTGTTGAAATGTCAGGTGTTAGCTGCTCAGGTGTTGACTGTTGTCTGCTCAGGTTTGATGTTTCAGTGTTAGGTGCTCAGGCAGGACAGGTGTTTTGGTTCTCAGGGAGGAGCAGGTGTTAGGGCTCAGCAGGAGCAGGGTTATACTCAGGCGCGCAGTGCTAGGACTCAGGGGCAGCAGGTGTTAGGTGGTCAGGTATCAGCAGGTTTTAGGTGTTTAGGCAGCAGCAGGTGTTAGGGGGGTCAGGCAGCAGCAGGGTTTTAGGTGCTTAAGCAGCAGCAAGTGTTAGGTATTAGGCAGCAGCAGGATTGGTGGTGAGGCAGCAGCAGCAGGTGTTAGGGGTGAGGAAAAAGCAGGGTTTAGGTGGTGGGGCAGCAGCAGGGGTGTTGGGTGGTGAGGCAGCTCAGAAAGGGGGGTGGGGGGGGTTTGGGTGGTGAGGAGCAGCACAGGTGTTAGGTGGGTGGGGGCAGGCAGCAGGTGTTAGGTGGTGAGGCAGCAGCAGCAGGTTTGGGGGTGAAGGCAGCAGGTGTTAGGTGGTGAGGCAGCAGCAGCAGGTTTGGGGTGAGGCAGCAGCAAGTGTTAGGTGGTAGGCAGCACACGGGTTTTGGGGGTAGGGGGGGGTTTGGGGGGAGCAGCAGCAGGTGGAGGTGGTGAGGCAGCAGCGCAATGTTAGGTGGGAGGCAGAAAGCAGCAGGTGTTTAGGGGGTGAGGCAGCAGCAGCAGGTGTTAGGTGGGAGGCGCAGCAGCGGGTTTTAGGTGGTGGGGGCACAGCGCAGGTGTTGGGTGGTGAGGCAGAAAGAGCGGGTGTTAGGGGGTGAGGCAGCAGCAGCGGGTGTTAGGTGGGAGGCGCAGCACAGGTGTTAGGGGGGTGACAGCGCAGCGGGTGTTAGGGGGTGAGGCGCAGACGGGTTTTGGGTGGTGAGGCAGCAGCCAGGTGTTAGTGGTGAGGCAGCAGCAGCAGGTGTTAGTGGTGAGGCAGCGCAGCGGTGTTAGATGTAGCAGCACGGGTTTAAGTTAGTAAGTTTTAAGTTTATGTTACATAATAAACAATTTTTTGGCAGAACATTCATATCATTTTTAACTATGAATAACCCAAAAGTTAGAAAGTTTTTTTAGGACAAGTAACATAAAACACTAAACAAATTATTAACATAGTAAATGTACTTAACCCCAGGTAAAAAAAAATTACATAAAAATTAAACAGTACTTAACCACCGAGAAAAAAAATTATCAAAAATAGTAACATGTCTTTAAACCCACCAAGAACAAAAATTATCATACATAGTAACATTAATTAACCCCCAGGAGTAACCAAAATTATCAACATAGTAACATGTACATTAACCACCAGAGTAACAAAAAAATTTATCATACATATAACATGTACATTAACCCCTGAGTAAACAAAAATTATAAATTAATATAACAGTACTTTAACCACCTGAGAAAAAAAAATTATCAAACATAGCAACATGTAAAATTAACCCCCTGATAAAAAAAATTTATCAAACTAGTTGAAAAAATTAACAATGTGAAACCCTTTTGGGTATCTTTATTGAGGAAACGTTTGCCACAAGTGGTTCATCATTCCCATAAAAAGGGAAAATCTGAAGAACAGGGGGGAAAATGAGTAATCAGCCCCTCAATTTTGAGTCGAGTTAGTTCCATCAATTTTAAAAATAAATGCATACGTGTGAGAAGGAGCTTATAAACCTTTGGCAGAGAGGTGCAAAGTCTTAGGTCGTGTAAATTTGTTCAATGTTAAAAAAGTGGGGTCGTACCCAAAAATTAGGCAAGCGAAAAATTCCCAAAGTTTTAAACCCCAAGAAGTTGCAGTGTCTGACAGGTTTGTAGATGAAGGTTCAGAGAACTACTGTTGAAAATTTTTACACATGTGCAAAACCTGGGGACTTTATGAGGAAAGGGTTTTGCCACACAGTGGCTTTTCCCGTCCATACAAAGGAGAATCTTGAAGAAAGGAGGAGAAAGAGGTAATCATCCCCCAATCTTAGGTTGGCGTCCATCAATCTTTAAAGAAAACGGGAACGTGTGAGAAGGACTTATAAACCGTTTGGAGGAGAGGGGCAGAAGCATAGGCGTGTAACATTTTTTAATGTTTTTAAAAGGTCGTGCCCCAAAAATTAGGCAAGCGAAGAATTCCAAATTAAGATCCCAAGAAATTGCGTGTTTCCGGTTTTTAGAGAAGGTTTTGAGAACCGACATGTTGATGAATTTGACACATGTGCAACCTGGGACTTAATATTGGGAAATTTTCGCGGGCCTAATTTTTGGGCACGCCTCTTCAACAGAACAAATGTTTCACGACCTATGAATTCTGCCCTCTCCCGCCAAAGGGTTTTTAAACTCCTTCCAGCACGTAGCCGTATTTAAATTTAAGATTGATGGCTGACCACATCGACTCAAGATTGAGGGAGTTACCCATTTCCTCCTGTTCTTCAAGATTTTTCCTTTGTATGGACTGATGAAGCCACTGTGTGGCGAAACGTTTCCTCAATAAAAAACCCAAGATTGCACTGTGTCTAAATTTTTCAACAGCGGTTCTCTGAAC
>NW_026506211.1:0-16125 GCF_026875155.1 Cherax quadricarinatus
AACTTACCTCATAAATTGTAATATTTTAAATTTAAGAATTATTCTGAGTCTGCCCGAAATGCCTAGCCATGCTAGGTGTTCTAGTGGTACACTGTAATTATTATTTTACTACATGTAAACCACACAATAACCAAATTCTGTAAACTCAGCATTGTAATCCTTATAGAGAATAAACTTCGAATTGAATTGAATTGAATTGAATTGAATAGTTAATGCTTCCCTAAAAGCTTTGGCAGTAAAATTAGTACCTTGGTCACTCTGAATAGACCTAGGAATGCCAAAGCAGGAAATAAACCTAGTTAAGACCTTAAGTATGGCTTTAGTATTGATACTGTGCATTGGAATTGCCTCTGGATATCTAGTGACTTTATCCATAATAGTGAATAAGTACTGATTCCCAGACTTGGGCTTAGGTAATGGACCTGCACAATCTATGATTAACTCTGCAAAAGGTTTTCCATCTGCCGGTATTGGATGGAGAGGTGTAGGTTAAATAGGGTGTCCAGGTTTCCCTACTTGTTGACATTCTCTACAACAGCAGATATGATTCTTCACATCCTGCCTTAGCTTTGCCCAGAAAAATTCTTTTAGTATTCTATACATAGTTTTAATAATTCCTAAATGGCCTCCTAATGGAAGTTACGAGCTATGTTTAATATTTGTGATCTAAATTTTTTAGGAACTACCAATCTGACTTTTGCCTTCCCTCCACCTCCTTACCAGTGTCAGTGCAGTTTAAAAAGTCGTTTTTTAATTTCATATTTAACTGGGTGATCTGAAAAGGATTCACTCATGGCTGCCTGAAAAGCGAAATTCAATGAAAGGTCTTTTTGCTATTCCTCCCAAAAAGACAGTCCCTCGGGCATGGTAACAGAGACATCTGACAATCCTGCAACCCTGGAGTAGGAAGGTTTGATTTGCGTCTGTTCACTAAATTACGAGACCTGTGAAAATTTGTCTGCACTGCCTCCATGTGAGTTGTCTACCCTGGCAAGCTCTGTTGACACCGAGCCCTGAGGTCGGTACCTCAGCCTCACAAGTGGCTTATAGGACAGATTTCCATAAATGACTGATGTTACAAGAAACCTCGCCTGCATGACTCAAGAAATCATAATGACACGATTGCAAACAAACCATACCCCCAGCCGGATTGAACCCGTGGTCATGGAGTCTCAAAACTCCAGCCCGTCGCGTTAGCCACTAGACCAGCTAGCCACAATAAGATTCATCCAACTAGGTATATTTCTACACCATAGGAAGGTTAGCACAGGCACCTCTGTGGGCCACAAATGCAAGTTTTTACAGACGAATCTCCAGCTAGCGTGGCCGTGATGAACTCTAGCTCAAGTCCCTTCACTGCCGTCAACATGACTCAAGAAATCGTAATGACACGATTGCAAACAAAAACTTGCATTTGTGGTCACAGAGGTGCCTGTGCTAACCTTCCTATGGTGTAGAAATATACCTAGTTGGATGAATCTTATTGTGGCTAGCTGGTCTAGTGGCTAACACGACGGGCTGGAGTTTTGAGACTCCATGACCGCGGGTTCAATCCCGGCCGGGGGTATGGTTTGTTTGCAATCAGTCATTACGATTTCTTGAGTCATGTTGACGGCAGTGAAGGGACTTGAGCTAGAGTTCGTCACGGCCACGCTAGCTGGAGATTCGTCTGTAAAAACTTGCATTTGTGGTCACAGAGGTGCCTGTGCTAACTTCCTATGGTGTAGAAATATACCTAGTTGGATGAATCTTATTGTGGCTAGCTGGTCTAGTGGTTAACGTGACGGGCTGGAGTTTTGAGACTCCATGACCGCGGGTTCAATCCCAGCCGGGGGTATGGCTTGCCTGCATGCATGTATAAAGGACTAACTTACTTGGTGGTTTTAGAATATATCCCGATCTTCAACCTCCCTAAAGCTTTGGCCCCTCTGGACTTCCCTTCAGAACCACGTGCAACCGGGAGCCTTAATTCCAGCAATATTCAGTCGATATTAATGACCTGCCTGCACCTCAGAAATTCCTGTTTCCAAGGGGGTGCGTATCCCCTAGTATAACTATGCAGAAATGGACACTAGCTTCTAAGCCTGAAGGAGTGACGCCAGTACATAGTGGTCATGAACTGCAGCCTGCACAAAGGCCCACAGCTCAACTCACTGGCAATTTTCCCCAGAAACTGGCCAGAATCTCGCAGAAAAAAAGGGAGGTCTCGTCTTACTGTATGGGCCTGATGGAAGAGGTCATCTACGGTACGTCGAGGTGCCTCCACCAGATTTCCCCAGGTCTAGTATGTGAAGACACATGGGGGCACCGCCTGCTGATCACGGCACTTGTTGCTCCGACGGTGTCTAGTCTTAGAAGAAAGGGCACTGCGGTCTCAAACCCGTGCCCCAGTATTCAAACTTGGGCTACCAGTTCTCCCTGGCTAACATAACCTAGTGTTTGCCTACATTATTGGCCTATTACTACCTATGTTAAGGTCTTAGGTCTACATTATTATCTACAGTTGCCTCAATAATCCTAATATTAGTGTACTAACAGTATAAGCTACCTACTTCTTCCCTGAAGGGTAAATCTATCAAGAAGTACCTTCCAACCACCTTCGCCAACCCAGGTGTGTGTTTTGGGTGGGTGTAAGGGCCACCCAACCCAGCCATTCCATAAACGGCCTGATGAGATCTTTGTATGACGCATCTGCCCTTTGGAACTTTAGAACTGAATAAATTTCCACAAGGCCCTAGCCAGCTTTCCTCGTAAAACAAACTGGCTATTCCAAGATCAGAGTCGTCCAAGGATGGGTTAGCATTCTCATCAGATACTTCTTGGGATTTTGCCCAAGTTATGGTCAACATTGAAGAATTAGTCATATAGGTTCTGTACACTTAGTAGAATTAATGTTATTACCCAATAATAACACGGCATCTTTCATAGGAAATCGGTCAGAAACACCTGTAGTCAAATATCCAGTGTAATATTTACTCTGCACATATATTTTATGTAAGGGGACAGAAAATACTGCTCCTCCAAATGTTTTCTAAAAGAACTGAGGAGGATAATGAAGTTGTTCAGAGAGGGGAAGTAGTCCCTCTCATATTAAAGAGCAATATGCCCTAGTATCTCTAAATGTTCGTACTTCCGTTTTCTTTGACTTCTCCTGAAGGGAAGTTTGACAAGTACTATAATATAGGGCCATCCTTCACTCTACCTCTTCCTGGTTCATTTCCATAGGAATATTATTAATTCTCCCTACTGATTGGGGTTTAAGTGGGTAACTGGGTCTCACATGGCCAAGTTTATGGCAAAAACACGTTACCTGAGGTAAGGTACGTGATTTAATTGGAGACACTTTAGCCTTAGACATAAGAGAAATAACACTATTACATTGAAGGTAAGCAACTGCTCCATATGCCAATTTTGAAGCATCACAAAAAATGTGGAGTACATTTTTCCCATTTGGATTGGCCATCTGGTGTGGGAACTCCAACATTGGAATTTTCTCATAATCACCAATTAATTCATCCCACCTGTTAATGAATTCCTCAGGTAGATTTTCATCCCAAGCACATTTAAGTTTCCATGCTTCCTGAATTAATAATTTCCCTCTTATAGTAAGGGGTGACACTAAACCTAGTGCATCAAAACATTTGGAAACTTCAGCAAGCAAAACTCTCTTAGTTAATTTATTGGGCATACTGTAATTATTAGATTTTAACATTAACAAATCTCTCTCAGTATCCCAAGTTAAACCCAATACATTACTACATTTTGGCACTTCATCTCCAGGGTAATCTTTACTTATTTTGTCCTGTAATTTGGACGAATTACTATTCCATTCCCTCACAGGCATATTTGCACTTTGCATTATTTTATTAGCCTCTCCATAAGTCATTAACAGTTCCTCTTCAGTTGACGTCACACCCAGGAAATTGTCCACATAAAATTGTTTGCTCATTACCTTACTCAATGGACTTTCCATACGTTTAAGGTGTGCATTTATCGTCGCTTGAAGTAGGAATGGACTGGATGTAGCACCAAATAATACGCTCCTAAAGCGAAAGGTTTTAAGAGGGCTCTAAGTGGGTCAATAGGATTCTCAGACCATAAGAAGCAGGTACAATCCTGGTCAGCCTCTTGTAAACCCACTCTTAGGAAAGCTTTACTTATGTCAGCCGTAAATGCATAGTGCTTCACTCTGAAATTTAATAAGATATCTCCTAATTTTTCCGTCAACGACGGACCTGTCATCAAACAGTCATTTAAACTAGGTACATTTTTGTTACTCCTGGCACTACAATTAAACGCAATTCTCAGAGGAGTGGTCTTAGAATCCTTCTTCACTCCGTGATGTGGCAAATAGTGACCATAAATTTTGGTTTGATCAGGAGGTACCTCTTCTATAAATTTATTAATTAATTGCTCAGCAATTATATCATTATAGGCAGTTAGCAATTCTGGTGTCTTACTCAGCTCGCAGAGTTGAGCCTTTAATTGTCCATATGCCATTCTGTAATTAGTGGGCAATTCTGGATGGTTCAGTCTCCACGGAAGTCGTACCCGGTATTGTCCAGATTCAAATTTTACATCTCTCAGATATTGTTCTTGAGTAAAAGAATCGTCTGGACTTTCTTCATTTACATTTATTCCAATGCTGTCTAATTCCCACAATTTATGCACTGGCTCAACACCATTCTCTATGAAAGAATTATACTGGGGCACGACTTCATGAGTAAGACACAGTTATGGTATTTGTAGTTTCCTCTAGTCATGAATTATTATTACGAGGAATCCTACCATACATTACATGGTCTCCTGCAGTCTTCAAAAGGGTGACACCACATTTCTTTACCATACCCTTTACAAAGGAGGCATAATAGTCACTACCTATCAAAATATTTATTGGGCCTACAGAATCATCACTTCCATTGCAGAGTCACTTGTTTGCATAGAACTGCTTAATGCCTCAAATGATGTAGTGGAAGTTTTAGCAGTAAAGGTCGAGAACCAAAACCTAGTCATTGTGGTAGTCTACAAGCCTCCGGATGCAGCATCCCAGCAATTCCAGGAACAGCTGTTAAAAATTGACCACTGTCTGGAAAATCTTCCAGCTCCTGCACCCAACATCTTGCTCCTGGGGGATTTCAACTTAAGGCACCTAAAATGGAGGAATATAGCAAATAATATTGTTGCAGTAATAACACCAGGAGGCAGCTCTGATGAAAACTCACACTCACACGAGCTTTTAAATCTCCACAAAATTCAATTTAAACCAGCAAATAATAGAGCCTACTAGACTGGAGAATACACTAGACCTCATCTTCACTAACAATGATGATCTGATAAGAAATGTCACCATATCTAAAACAATATACTCAGATCACAACATAATTGAGGTTCAGACATGTATGCGTGGAGCCACAGACCGACATAATGAGACTAGTCACGAGGGAGCATTCACCAAATTCAACTTCAATAACAAAAACATAAAGTGGGACCAAGTAAACCAAGTCCTAACCGATATAAGCTGGGAATTTATACTAAGCAACACAGACCCCAACTTATGCCTAGAACAGATTAACTCGGTGGCACTCGATGTATGCACAAGGCTTATTCCTCTAAGAAAAAGGAGGAGTAGATGTAAAATAGAAAGAGACAGGCGCTCCCTTTACAGGCGATGGAAAAGAATAACAGAGCGGCTAAAAGAGGTCAATATATCTGAAATGCGTAGGGAGACACTGGTCAGAGAAATAGCAAGCATCAAACTTAAGCTAAAAGAATCCTTTAGGAGTCAGGAATCGCGGGAAGAACTAAAAGCCATAAATGAAATCGAAAGAAACCCAAAGTATTTCTTCTCCTATGCCAAATCAAAATCGAGAACAACGTCCAGTATTGGGCCCCTACTTAAACAAGATGGGTCCTACACAGATGACAGCAAGGAAATGAGTGAGCTACTCAAGTCCCAATATGACTCAGTTTTTAGCAAGCCGCTAACCAGACTGAGAGTCGAAGATCAAAATGATTTTTTTATGAGAGCGCCACAAAATTTGATTAACACAAGCCTATCCGATGTTATCCTGACGCCAAATGACTTCGAACAGGCGATAAATGACATGCCCATGCACTCTGCCCCAGGGCCAGACTCATGGAACTCTGTGTTCATCAAGAACTGCAAGAAGCCCCTATCATGAGCCTTTTCCATCCTATGGAGAGGGAGCATGGACACGGGGGTCGTCCCACAGTTACTAAAAACGACAGACATAGCCCCACTCCACAAAGGGGGCAGTAAAGCAACAGCAAAGAACTACAGACCAATAGCACTAACATCCCATATCATAAAAATCTTTGAAAGGGTCCTAAGAAGCAAGATCACCACCCATCTAGAAACCCATCAGTTACACAACCCAGGGCAACATGGGTTTAGAACAGGTCGCTCCTGTCTGTCTCAACTATTGGATCACTACGACAAGGTCCTAAATGCACTAGAAGACAAAAAGAATGCAGATGTAATATATACAGACTTTGCAAAAGCCCTTTGACAAGTGTGACCATGGCGTAATAGTGCACAAAATGCGTGCTAAAGGAATAACAGGAAAAGTCGGGCGATGGATCTATAATTTCCTCACTAACAGAACACAGAGAGTAGTCCGTCAACAGAGTAAAGTCCGAGGCAGCTACGGTGAAAAGCTCTGTTCCACAAGGGACAGTACTCGCTCCCATCTTGTTCCTCATCCTCATATCCGACATAGACAAGGATGTCAGCCACAGCACCGTGTCTTCCTTTGCAGATGACACCCGAATCTGCATGACATGTCTTCCATTGCAGACACTGCAAGGCTCCAGGCGGACATCAACCAAATCTTTCAGTGGGCTGCAGAAAACAATATGAAGTTCAACGATGAGAAATTTCAATTACTCAGATATGGTAAACATGAGGAAATTAAATCTTCATCAGAGTAAAAAAACAAATTCTGGCCACAAAATAGAGCGAAACACCAACGTCAAAGACCTGGGAGTGATCATGTCGGAGGATCTCACCTTCAAGGACCATAACATTGTATCAATCGCATCTGCTAGAAAAATGACAGGATGGATAATGAGAACCTTCAAAACTAGGGAGGCCAAGCCCATGATGACACTCTTCAGGTCACTTGTTCTATCTAGGCTGGAATATTGCTGCACACTAACAGCACCTTTCAAGGCAGGTGAAATTGCCGACCTAGAAAATGTACAGAGAACTTTCACAGCGTGCATAACGGAGATAAAACCACCTGGAACGCAGGAGGGAGAGATACATATTATATACACCTGGAAAATCCTAGAGGGACTAGTACCGAACTTGCACACGAAAATCACTCACTACAAAGCAAAAGACTTGGCAACGATCCCCCACCCCCCCAATGAAAGGCAGGGGTGCCCACAACACATTAAAGCCCCATAAATAAGTGCCCGGGGGCCCGAAACTGTTCAATTTGCCTCCCGCACACAAAGGGGGGTTTTCCAACAGACCCCGGGCTTTCCTTCAAGTTTGGCACTGGACAACCCCCTTTAAATCAGTTCCCTGATAAAGCCGGGGCTGGGGGCTCGAACTTGGGTTTTGGGCGTGCACCCCAGCAGCAACACGGTTGATCACCTCTAAATCCACCGGGGGCCGGGTCCCCGCCCCGGCCGCGGGGCGTTCCCCCCGGGGAACTCCCCTCCAGGTAAACTCCGGGAAAAACCCCAAAGGTTTTAAATTTTAACTTTAAATGTTAAACCCTTTCGGGAGCTTTAAAAAAAGGGCCCACTGTAGATATTTTCTCTGGAAGCCCTATCCCCAATTACGCTTAACAATTTTTTTTCTCTTTCCCCAACCGACAGTTACATAAACATGTCATAAAATTTGGGGCCTTTTTTATCCAAGAGAAAACCAATAATTTAAAAATTTTGTGGGATCTCCCATCTGTACTTTCATCCCAAACAAACATTTACTTTTTAAGAAAGAAACGCTGGGACCCCTTTCTAATAAGCATTACAATTTTTTGATTTACCCTTTTTAAAATCATAAATTTTTAAAAAAAACCTTAACACAGAAAGGCTACTTCAGCAAAACCAAAATATTCACTTTAAACACAATTTTACATTCCCCTTTTTGTTTTGTGCCCAGGTTTGGGCAACATTATCATTATTATAAACCCCTTTTTTAACATTTAGACCTTACACATGACTATAGGGGTGCCCTTCCTTTTGACTTTTTGTTTCCCCAAAATTTTACTTTGGCATAATCCTTTACATTGTATTACCTAAACATCTCAAAACATCTGCCAAGTTCCCCAATCTTTCAACTTTACTTTCCCTGAATTGTATCTTTGCAATTCTTAGATAATCTCTCTTTTCTTTGACTGGGGGTTTTTATTAACTGGGCTATTTTTCTTAGGGAGGGAAATTTTTCTTTTTTCCCTATGGAGAATCATTTTTTCTGATTTTTTGGCTACTTGATATGAAACCAAAGCAACCCTTTTTAGGAAAAATTTTTGGATTACTATGGGAAAATTTTCCCCCTTTGGGAAACTTACAGATACCCCCAAGTTTTATTTTGTTGCATTTTTAAAAAGGTTATTTTGGCGGGGTCTGCAACTGCAAAATTTAATTTTGTAGACCAGTTATTTCCTCCAGCCAAAAAAAAACCCTTGTGATTTTTATTCGAGAGCCTTTAAACCATTTTACAATTTAAATTTTAATTCTGTACAAGGCACCTAAAACCCATTCTGATTCCTTCAGATTTTTTTATTATTTTAAAGTTTTGAGAGTGCTCTCCATTTAAAACTCAAAAACCTTTTTGTAAACCTTTGTAAGTGTATCTAAATTTTTAAATTAAAAAATAAAATTTTTTGGGGGTAAGACACTTGAAAACTTAGGTATCTTTATTATAAAAACTTTTCGCCTACACAGTAGGCTTCTTCAGTCAAGAAACAAAAATTTGATAGAAGCAGAAGATTTTTGAAGAAAAAGTAATCAGTCCCATAAACCCTTTAATTTTTTTGGGGTGGTCAGCCCTAAATTCTGGAGAAGAGCTTGCCATAGTTTTAAACAAAGGGAGATGAATTTACGGGATGGAGTTTTTTAAAAGCGCCAAGAGGTAGACGGGGCCCACTAGGAGAGTAAGAACCCCAGAGGGTTGAGGGGTCAGGTCCCTCTCAAATCCACCGCTTCTCACTTTGGAAGTTTTCGAATTTTGATTTCGGGTCGTCCCAAGATACCCTTGTTTGGGCAGTGTTTTACAGATTGAACATCAACACAAGGTATCTTGGTACAGACCTGAAAATCAACTTCGACAATTCCCAAAATTGAAGGGGCGGGATTTAGAGGCCCTGACCTCTAAAACATCTAGTTTTTTTTTACCTCTCCTAGTGGCCTACGTCTCACCCCCTTGGGGGCCAAATAAAAAGCTCCACCCTTTCCACTTTAAATCTCCATATTTTTTTCTTTCATGGGAAAAATCCTTCTCCGCTGAGGGACTGACCACCTCAAAACCCTTTTAAGGGGGATGGACTGATTTTCATCGTCTTCAAATAACTTTTGCTTCTATTTAACTTTTTTGTACTTGACTGAAGAACCCACTGTGTAGGCAAAACGTTTTTATAAAAAAAGATACCTAACTGTTGCAAAATGTGGCTTACCTAACAACCTTTCCGGGATTTATAAAACCCTTTTAAAAAGTTCAACAATAATATTACTAATCCAACCCACTTTTTCTATATTACCATAAGTGACTTTCAAAAAAGTTTAACGGCTTTCCCTTTTAAAAAATCATTTACATTGGGGAAAAAGGGTTTTTAGAGTTTTTGACATCTTTCCCCTTAAAACCCGTCCTTTTATAAAATAATTTAGTTTCACAGGCTAGATCACTCCCCATCATGCACAGCGCTTTAAAAATTGACCAAAAATTCCCCCCAATTTTTCCAAGGGTTAAAAACAGGTAAAACCAAATTTCCGGGGGTTTTGGGGGAAAAACATATTATTTGTTGGGGCGACTACCAACTCTTTTTTACCCCATTTTAATTTATTCAAGGCCTGACTTTTACAAGAAAAAAACTTTTCCTCTAATTCCTAAAACTGATTAATCATGAGATCTATTTCAGTCTCATCTACACATTTTTACTAACAAATCCCCCTTCCCATATTTGTTGTAATATAATTTGTATGAATCATATCTATTCCCTAAAGCATCTAAATACAATTTTAAATCATCAGTATTCACAGTTTCTTGATTCATTAATTCCAAATATTTATTATATGCCTTGGTTACATGACCCTTTCTAGCTTGCAGTGATGCTTTCTTTGCTCTATATTCCATATGTTTGTCTTCTACATCAATTTCCTCATTTTCAGCCATGATGCAATGTATTAAATTCAACTTAACACTGATTACAACTTACAACACTGATACAACTAACCTTTGAACAAACCCTAGCTACTTGAGCTTAGCAATTACACATAAAAGATTGTAATATAAATTTTAAATGTACACGAGTACAAACCTTTAGAAAGCCTTGGCTTATCAAAATTATTATACAAATTAATATAAATCCTTGCCAGAATTTGGCATAGCAAAAATTAATTTTAAATACACATTATAAACTTTAGCCACACTTGTCCTTATCAATTACACATACACTGATATAAATCTTGGCCAGAATTGTCTTATCAAATTAATATTATACAAATTAATATAAACTTAGCCAGACTTGACTTATCAAAATTAATATTGTAATAATTATAATCCACAACGCATTCAGTAAATTTGTGAACTTAAAACATCCACCTCCTTCTGTCATTTCACATATAATTATTAAGTAATTAACAAATTTAAAATGACTTCACTAATTGCCTCCGGTTCAAAAAGGGACCAACGGCAAATTAAATGTTGGAAAATTGCATTTATCTGAATGTAACTAATTATGTACATAACAGTAAATGATAACAAAGATAATTATTATTTTATCAATTTTTACATAGACAATAGGAATTTGGGACACCTAGGTCGCAAAAATGTCCCCCTTCGATACCTACCACTGTCATACCACAAGTTGCTCTGGACCTATTAATTACCAAAAGAAAAATACATCACCAGGAAAACTGGTAAATATATAAATTTTGTGGACGTATATTAAAAATAATAAATGGTTATATATATACACAATTACATAACAGAAGGAAAATATATCTTAATATCACTCACCAATTTGACTGGAGATTAAGTTGCATCATACTCAGAAAACCCCCAGTCACATTTATGATAATAATTACTGGGCCCAAAAAATATAAACATAAAATAAAACATGACTTAGCTGGGGTTCCTGGAGCTGTCTTGTCCAGTCGCCTGATATCTCAAGTTATCCAGGAATGCACATCCAACAATTTCGTCTCCTATTTGAAAGGTGTCAGCCTAATTTTAACCTCTAGAGCACAAAAATTCCTTCTCATTACACTAACGTTGTATCCAATTCAAAAAGCCAAAATGACGACTCTCCTGTCTGCGCAGGCGCAGGTCCAGTTTCCCATTTTCGATAACATACTTCTTTTAAAAATACAATATAGGGCATCTATTTACCTGTAAATAGATGCCCACATTTTCCTTCTGTTATGTAATTGTGTATATATATAACCATTTATTATTTTTAATATACAGTCCACAAATTTATATATTTACCATATTCCTGGTGTATGTATATTTCATCAAATTTAAAATGGGTTCCAAGCAACTGTGGTTATGACAGTGGTAGTATCAAAGGGGGGACATTTTTTTGCGACCTAGGTGTCCCAAATTCCACTGTCTATGTAACATTGAAAAAATAATAATTATCTTTATCATTTACTGTTATGCACATAATTATTTTACATTCAGATAAATGCAATTTTCCACTTTTAAAATTTGCCTGTTGTCCTTCTGAACCGGAGGTAATTAGTGAAGTCATTAATTAGTTAATTTCTTAATAATTATATGTTAAATGACAGAAGGAGGGGATGGTTAAGTTCACAAATTTACTTAATGTGTATGGATTAAAAATTATACAATATTAAGCAAAGCTTCAAGGTGGCTAAAGATTATAATAAGTGTATAATTTTAAATTTTTAGCCAACCAAAGTGGCTAGGATTTATATTAATGTATTTGTACAATATTAATTTGATAGACAATTCTGGCCAAGATTTATATCAGTGTATGTGTAATTGATAAGCCAAGTATAACTAATATTAATGTGTATAATATTAATTTTGCTATGCCAAATTCTGGAAAGGATTTATTAATTTGTATAATATTAATTTTGATGAGCCAAGTTTGTATTAATGTACCTTTAAAATTCATATAATTTTCTTGCACATGTAATTGCTGAGCTCAAGTAGCTGGGATTTATTCAAAGGTAAGTTGTACTATTTACCTTTATAAAGTGCATAATTTAGTACATAATCAGTGTTGTTAAGTTGAATTTAATACATTGCATCATGGCTGAAAATGTGGAAATTGATGTAAAAGACAAACATATGGAATATAGAGTAAAGAAAGCATCACTACAGGCTAGGAAAGCTCATGTAACCAAGGCATATAATAAGTGCTTGGAAAAAAATGAAACAAGAAACTGTGAATCTGATGATTTAAATTGTATTTAGATGCTTTAGGGAATAGAAATGATTCATACAAATTATATTACAACAAATATGAAGGAGATTTGTTAGTAAACTGTGTAGATGAGACTGAAGTAGAATCAGTATTATGAATAGGGGAAAAGTTCTTTCTTGAAAAGTCAGGCCTTGAATAAATTAAAAATGGTAAACCAGGCAGTTGGTCAGTCTGCCCAACAAATAATATGTCTTTGCAAAAAACCCCAGAATTGTGTTGCCTGTGTTTAACCCGGGAGAAAATTGGAGGAATTTTGGTAAATTTTTAAGGCAGCTGTGCATGACGGGAGTGACCTACCTGTGTAACTAAATTATTTTACCTCAAAGGACAGGTAAGAGAGAATGCTCACATACTCATACAAGCCTTCCCCAATGTAAATGACTCTTACAAGGAACAGTTGGCTTGTTGAAAGTCATTTATGGTAATATAGAACAAGGTATTTTTGGATCTAGTGAACATTATTGTTAATTAAATCTCCAGATCACACTTAAAAAGGGTTTACAGCAGTTTAAAAGTTAAACTGGAGAGCACTACAAAACTTTAAGTAATAAATATAATCTGAAGGAATCAGACTGGTAATTGAGTGCCATTGTACAGAATAAATTAACTATAAAACACTTGAAGGGATCTCCAACAAATATCACAAGGGTTATTTTGGTCTGGGGGAAAATAAGACTAGGCCCTACAAGAATTAACTGTGGCAGTTGCAGACCAGCCAACTAACTCTTTTTAAAGATGTAACACTAAAACTCTGAGGTATCTGTCAAGTTTCACAAAGGGAGAAATTATCCCAATAGTAATCAAAATTCATTTCCTAAAAATAGTTGCATAGGTACAATCAAGTATGAGTATGATGTTGAGCCAGTGCATAAATTGTGGGAATTAGACAGCATTGGAATAAAATGTAAATAAAGAAAGTCCAGACGATTCTTTTAACTCGGGAGCAATACCTGAGAGATGTAAAATTTGAATCTGGACAATACTGGGTGCGACTTACGTGGAGACTGAACCATCCAGAATTGCCCACTAATTACAGAATGGCATATGGGCAGTTAAAGGCTCAGCTCCGTGAACTGAGAAAGACACCAGAGTTTTAACTGCCTATAATGATATAATTGCTGAGCATTAATTAATAAATTTATAGAAGAGGTACCTCCTGAGCAAGCCAAAATTTAAGGGCACTATTTGCCACAACATGGAGTGAAGAAGGATTCTAAGACCACTCCTCTGGAATTGTGTTTAATTGTAATGCCAGGATAACCCAAAAAAGTACCTAGTTTAAATGACTGATGACAGGTCCGTCGTTGACGGAAAAATTAGGAGATATCATATTAAATTTCAGGTAAGAATTATGCCTTTACAGCTGACATAAGTAAAGCTTTCCTAAGAGTGGGTTTACAAGAGGCTGACCCGGATTGTACCCGCTTCTTAAAGGGCTGAGAATCCTATTGACCCACTTAGCACTCTGAAAACCTTTTGCTTAAGGAGTGTATAAATTTTGGGGCAAAATCCATCCGTTCCTACTTCAAGCGACGATAAATGCACACCTTAAACGTATGGAAAGTCCATTGAGTAAAGTAATGAGGGAAAAAATTTTATGTGGACAATTTCCGGGGGTGACGTCCAACTGAAGAGGAACTGTTAATGACTTATGGAAGGCTAATAAAATAATGCAAAGTGCAAATATTTCCTGTGAGGGAATGGAATAGTAATTTCCCTCCAAATTAAAGGACAAAATAAGTAAAGATTACCCTGGAGATGAAGTGCCAAAATGTAGTAATGTACTGGGGTTAACTTGGGATACTAGTGAGATTTTGTTTATGTTAAAACCTAATAATTATGTATGCCCAATAAATTAACTAAGAGAGTCTTGCTGAAGTTTCCAAATGTGTTGATCCACTAGTTTAGTGTCACCCCTTACTATAAGGGGAAATTATTAATACAGGAAGCATGGAAACTTAAATGTGCTTGGGATGAAATTCAAACCCGAGGAATTCATTTAAAAGGTGGGGTGAATTAATTGTGATTATGAAAAATTCCAATTTGGAGTTTCCCACACCAGTGGCCAATCCAAATGGAAAAAAAGTACTCCACATTTTGTGATGCTTCAAAATTGGCATATGGAGCAATTGCTTACCTTCAATGTAATAGTGTTATTTTTTCTTGTTATGTCTAAGGCTAAAGTGGTTTCCAATTAAATCACGTACCTTACCTTAGTTGGAATTAACAGCCATTTATGAGGTGTCAAATGGTGTCAAATTCACCTAATTATATAAGAAATAAGTTGCAGAGATAAATATTAGTACACGGGAATTTTTCGATAATGAGTATCCTTACAATGGATTTGTAATGGAAACAGTAAAATTGTGTACGTACAAAACAGAGTCGCTGAAATTAATCAGATGCAAGAGAAGTATAATAGTTGGGTCAGCAATGTTAACATTTAATCATATACCTGGTGAGGAGAATCCAGCTGATTTCTTGTCTCAAGGTTTACCCTTTTGCTAAATTTGTAAATGCTGTATCATGGTTAAAAAGGATGGAGTTGGTTGGTAAATAAAGCTAATTGGCCTGTACAAAAGGCATTTATTGCTCCTGTTGAAATTACTGTGACCACCGCTCCAATAGTTTGTCCTTCCTTAGCCATTGATAAAAATGGTATTTCTTCTTTACCCAAACTAATCAATGTAACTAAGTTGGGGTTTAAATTTCTAAACAAGATGAATATTTCATTTAAGTTTTTCACATCCCTTGAATATTGGATAAAGAGGTACAGGAGAAATCTATGGGAAAAGGATTAAATTGATGATGGAAAGAAAAAAAATTTTGAAAGGTTCCATAATAGAGAAATTGGGGGTGTATTTAGTTAGTTTAATATGGTTTTTTTAAAGCACCCCATAAACCCCTCCTGTGGGGGGTAGTCAAAAGATTACAGAGGTACATAATTGGTCCAGGGGCGACCCCAAAGTTTTGAAAAGCTGAGCAAGTTACGGAGAAATAAACTCATAATTTACAAAGGTAATGAACTCACAATTTACAAAGGTAATGAACTCCAGGTAGGTCAGTCACAATTATGACAAGTTACAAAGGTATTTACAGATTACAGAGGTACGTAATGGGGCCAGGGACTGGCTCCAAAGTTTGATAGCTAACTAGGTACCAAAGGGAAAAAAAATCACAAGTTACAAAGGGAATGAATCCTGTAAGAATGTTACTTACGTTTATACATAGGTACAATCATGAGTAATGAGCAATCACACTTCCACCACGGCCAAAACTGTAATGAGTTATTGGTGCAAAAAGTTGATTATTGAGTCACACACACACACACACACACACACACACACACACACACACACACACACACACACACAAACTCGTACACACACACACACACACACCCCACACATCACACCCTGCAGGAACAACAGCTCGTTTTTCCCCCCTCTGCCAAAAAATTTTTGGACACTAGGCA
>NW_026506212.1:0-49248 GCF_026875155.1 Cherax quadricarinatus
CCCACGAGAATGGCTGACGGAAGACGTGTAACGATGCACACAGCATGAAGGAGCAGGTGGATGACAGGAGACAGGCTGGATGGTAGGCTGAGGCAGGCTGACTAGCGTTCACTTCCACAGTCTGGCTTATTGACTGGCTTAATTGCAAAATCCGGGTCAACCCCTCGGAGATTGAAGCAATTAGCACACGAACTAAGCCAGGAAGCTTGAAAAAACGGCTGCAACAGGCTTGCAGGCTGGAGCGACACAGGGTGGAGGAGAGTGAGGGTAAGCTGCTAGCTGGAGGTGGCAGGGTTCACCTCTGACCTGCCGGAACCCCACAAACAGTCTTCTAACGTCTGAATTACCCTTAAATCCACGCCCACACCGCTGTCACCAATTTGTCATGTGGGTTTCGATAATGTGGATGGGGTAAAAATACTCACGCAGGCTGGTTTGTACGTATAATATATAACGGGAAGTATGGGAAGCGCCAACAGCCGACCTGCCTCTCTCTGCTCCCTATCTTCGACTGACCCACAAGTGCCTACAGGGTGAGGGGTGTTTGAAATCCTGCTATGGTCAGCAGCAATATGAATAACAGTCAGTGATTCACACAGACGGTTGGTAGTGAGTCATCTACTGGTACACTGGTTACTGGTAACTGGTTACTAGGAACTGGTACTACTACTGAGAGATTCTCTTCAAATCGCTTGTGCTCTCTAGGCTGGAATACTACTGTACACTTACGGCCCCCTTCAAGGCTGGCGACATTGCAGACCTGAAGTGTGTACAAATAACTTTCACGGCACATATAAGCACGATAAGGCACCTAAATTACTGGAAACGGTTGAAGGTCCTTGATCTGTATTCCCTGGAATGCAGGCGAGAGAGATACATGATAATATACACTTGGAAGGTCTTGGAGGGATTGGTACCAAACGTGCACACGAAAATCACTCCCTATGAAAGCAAAAGACTCGGCAGGAGATGCAACATTCCCTCGATGAAAGGCAGGGGCGCCACGAGTACACTGAGAGACAACGCAATAAGTGTCCGGGGCCCAAGACTGTTCAACTGCCTCCCAGCCTACATAAGGGGGATTACCAATAGACGCCTGGCTGCCTTTAAGAAGGCACTGGACAGGCACCTAAAGTCAGTACCTGACCAACCGGGCTGTGGTTCATACGTCAGCTTGCGTGCGGCCAGTAGTAACAGCCTGGTTGATCAGACCCTGATCCACCGTGAGGCCTGGTCTCAGACCGAGCCGCGGGGGGGGGAGATGACCCCGAAACCCTCTCCAGGTAAACTTCAGGTAAGCCTTCTATTATCTATATCGTGAACATTTGTGCACTGTTGCCTTAGCTTTAGATTACTGCTAACCAGAAATCCTAAAGCTTATTCGTATCCAGTTTGACTGAGATTTACATTGTTTAGTTATAGGTGCATAGTTATTTTCTTACCCTTCCACTTTTCTCTCATTACAAAGATATTTAACCAAACTACACACTCACATACATACACACAGTGAAGAGGTGGGGCCAGGAGCTATGAATCGATCTCTGCAACCATAATTAGGTGAGTACACTCACACATACACAAGGAAGGGACTGAAGGAAAGGAAGGAGTTAAGTCCTATGAGATGCGCTATCAAGCTAACAGGAAATTTCGAGAACGAAAGTGGCATAAAAAATCAAGTTTTATTTCTTTGAAAAGTTTACAATGTGAATTACAATTCTGTTTGTTAAGTAAAATAAAAGCCTATCTGCCGGGGTATCTCAGGCAGACACCCTAGAAATATAATAACTAAAATCTACACAAGATAAGAGTGGTTAACTTGTGTTAAAAAGTTTATTTAATCTTAATACTAATGCGAGGTAGTCAAGGTGGAGGTTTGTAAGAATAAGATCTTGAAGTTACACATATAAAAACAATAAGATAAAAAATAGATAAGATTTCGTTCTGATTTTTTAACCCGGAGGTTAGCCACCCAGGGTTTAAACCCCTGAAAGTCAGTGCGTCATCGAGGGCTGTCCCAACTTATTTGCATTGGGGTCCTTAATCTTGTCCCCCAGGATGGACCCACACCCGTAGGCTAACATCCAGGTACCTATTTGCTGCTAGGTGAACAGGACACTAGGTGTAAGAAACGCGTCGAAATGTTTCCACCCGCCGAGCCGAACCCGGGCCCTCCGTGTTTGAAACGAGGGCTTTAGCCACCCGGCCAATATTACATTAATGGCTCAGGATGTAGAATATTTCTGGTTGGCAAACGTTTTTTAATAGTCTAGAGGTCATATTAATATAAATAACTGATTAGAGTTGTTTTGTTATTAGTAAGGGATCCTTTACCGGTTCAGTAGTGGAATTCCAGATCTTCTGGTCCTTTATATGCATTGTTTTTGCATATGTGAGGCTTGACACGAGGGATGTCAAAACAGCGCCCTTAAGACTTGTATTGTGACTGTTGGCTCAGGGAACGCAATAAGTGAGGGAGGTTGAGGGTAGAGATGGGATAGGCCCTACAGAGGTGATTTATCAGGATCAACGGGAGATCTAGGAAATGACAAAGGAAGAGCAATTGTTATGTTTAAATGGACTCCAGAGATTGCAGAGAGAAAAGCAAGGAGAAGAGTGAGTGGAGAGGTCAGTTTTTATTTCATGGGCTTCAGGAGACTGAGGGAAGACATTATGGTGAAAGACAGGGAGAGAAAAAGAGATTGAAAAATATCAACAAACAGTATCGAAGTCCATTTGGTGTTAGGATATTATTCAGATAGGTTGGTTTGAGTCTACCAAATTCTGACTCTCACTCTTAAAAGGATATTTGTGTCCTCCGACTTCTTAGCTGGTTAGCGCTCACTAATAAACTGAGTCTTAATGGACTTGGGTAGCTCACTCATTTCCTTGCTGTCAATGTGTGGACACATCTCGTCTATGTAGGGGCCCAGTACTGGATGTTGTTCTCGACTTAAATTTAGGAGAAGAAAAGAAAACTTTGGGTTTCTTTCAATTTCATTTATGGTCTTTTGTTCTTCCCTCATTTCTTGATTCCTGTGAGGTTCTCTTTAGTTTTAATTGCGATGTTGCTATTTCTCTGGACCTGTGCCTCCCTATATGATAACCAGCACGGTTTCGGGGAACAAGGGAAATCCTGTGTCAAAAACTATGGTGTTTTCGGATAGTGATGAAGTAAGCACCAGAGAGAGAAAGGACAGTGAACAGGAGGTGGGTTAAGATTGCATTTTCTGGACTGTTAAAAGGCTTTCGGACTCAGTTCCACACAATATATTAGTGCAAAAAGCTGAGGATAGGCAGAATAACAGGATAGGCCACTGCAATGGATCAAAGAATACCTGACAGGAGGGAAACAACGATCGATGGTACCTGACGAGGTGTTCAGAGTGGGCGCTGTGGACGAGCGGGTTCCTGGAGTTTACCTGGAGAGAGTGCCGGGGTCAACGCCCGCGGCCCGGTCTGAGGGACAGGCTCCTGGTGGATCAGAGTCTGATCAACCAGGCTGTTGCTGCTGGCTGCACGAAACCAACATCGAGCACAGCGGTGATCGGAACTGACTTTTGGTTGCTTGTCCGTGCCAGCTTGAAGATTGCAGGGGTCTGTTGGTAATCCCCCTTATGTGTGCTGGGACGGGCAGTGAACAGTCTCGGGCCCATGACACTTATTGTATGGTCTCTTAACGTGCTAGTGACACCTGCTTTTCATTGGTGGGATGGTGCATCGTTTGCCAAGTCTTTGCTTTCGCTAGTGGGTGATTTTCGAGTGCATGTTCCGGTACTAGTCCTCTAGATTTTCCAGGTGTATATTAATATGTATCTCTCTAATGGCGTGCCAGGGAATACAGGTTTGGGAAACCTCAAGAGCTCCCAATAATTGAGGTGTTTTATCTCCGTTATGCGTGCCGTGAAAGTGCTCTGTACATTTTCTGGGTCGGCAATTTCACCTGCCTTGAAAGGTGCGTTAGTGTGCAGCAATATTCCGCCTAGATAGAACAAGTGACCTGAAGAGTGTCGTCATGGGCTTGGCCTCCCTAGTTTTAAAGGGTTTTCCCCATTACCATCCTGTCATTTTTTCTAGCAGATGCGTTTGATACAATTTTTATGGCCCTTTGAAGGTGAGACCTCCGACATGATCACTCCCAGGTCTTTGACGTTGGTGTTTCGCTCTATTTTGTGGCCAGAATTTGTTTTGTACTCTGATGAAGATTTAATTTCCTCATGTTTACCATATCTGAGTAATTGAAATTTCTCATCGTTGAACTTCATATTGTTTTCTGCAGCCCACTGAAAGATTTGGTTGATGTCCGCCTGGAGCTTTGCAGTGTCTGAAATTGGAGACACTGTCATGCAGATTCGGGTTTCTCTGCAAAGGAAGACACGGTGCTGTGGTGACATCCTTGTTATGTCGATATGAGGATGAGGAACAAGATGGGAGCAAAGTACTGTGCCTTGTGGAACAGAGCTTTTCACCGTAGCTGCCTCGGACTTTACTCTGTTGACGACTACTCTCTGTGTTGTTAGTGAGGAAATTATAGATCCATCGACCGACTTTTCCTGTTTTTTCCTTTAGCACGCATTTTGTGCGCTATTACGCCATGGTCACACTTGTCAAGGCTTTTGCAAAGTCTGTTTATATTACATCTGCATTCTTTTTGTCTTCTAGTGCATTTAGGCCCTTGTCGTAGTGGTCCAATAGTTGGGGGACGACGGGAGCGACCTGTTCTAAACCCATGTTCCCCTGGGTTGTGTAACTGATGGGTTTCTAGATGCGTGGTGATCTTGCTTCTTAGGCCCCTTTAAAAGATTTTTATGATATGGGATGTTAGTGCTATTGGTCTGTAGTTCTTTGCTGTTGCTTTACTGCCCCTTGTGGGGGGGCTATGTCTGTTGTTTTTAGTAACTGTGGGACGACCCCCTTTGTCCATGCTCCCTCTCCATAGGATGGAAAAGGCTCGTGATAGGGCTTCTTGCAGTTTTTGATGAACACAGAGTTCCATGAGTCTGGCCCTGGGGCAGAGTGCAGGGCTGCTTTTATCGCCTTTTCGAAGTCATTTGGCGTCAGGATAACATCGGATAGGCTTGTGTTAATCAAATTTTGTGGCTCTCTCAAAAAAAATTCATTTTGATCTTCGACTCTCAGTCTGGTTAGCGGCTTGCTAAAACTGAGTCATTTGGGATTTGGGAGTAGCTCACTCATTTCCTTGTTGTCATCTGTGTAGGACCCATCTTGTTTAAGTGGGGGGCCAATACTGGACGTTTTTCTCGATTTTGATTTGGCATAGGAGAAGAAATACTTTGGGTTCTTTCGATTTCATTTATGGCTTTTAGTTCTTCCCGCGATTCCGACCCCAAAAGGATTCTTTTAGCTTAAGTTCGATGCTTGCTATTTCTCTGCCCAGTGTCTCCCTACGCATTTCAGATATATTGACCTCTTTTAGGCGCTCTGTTATTTTTTTCCGTCGCCTGTAAAGGGAGCGCCTGTCTCTTTCTGTTTTACATCTACTCCCCCTTTTTCTTAGGGGGAATAAGCCTTGTGCATACATCGAGTGGGTACCGAGTTAAACTGTTCTAGGCATAAATTGGGGTCTGTGTTGCTTAGTATATTTCCCCGCTTATATCGGTTAGGACTTGGTTTACTTGGTCCCACTTTATGTTTTTGTTATTGAAATTGAATTTGGTGAATGCTCCTCGTGACTAATCTCCTTATGTCGTCTGGGGCTCCGCGCATACATGACTGAACCTCAATTATGTTGTGATCTGAGTATATTGTTTTTGATATGGTGAAAATTTCTTATCAGATCATCATTGTTAGTGAAGATGAGGTCTAGTGTATTCTCCAGTCTAGTAGGCTCTATTATTTGCTGGTTTAAATTGAATTTTGTGCAGAGATTTAAAGCTCGCGTGAGTGTGAGTTTTCAAACAGAGCTGCCTCCTGGTGTTATTACTGCAACAATATTATTTGCTAATTCCTCCATTTTAGGTGCCTTAAGTTGAAATCCCCCAGGAGCAAGATGTTGGGTGCAGGAGCTGGAAGGTTTTCCAGACAGTGGTCAATTTTTAACAGCTGTTCCTGGAATTGCTGGGATGTTGCATCCGGAGGCTTGTAGACTATCACAATGACTAGGTTTTGGTTCTCGACCTTTACTGCTAAAACTTCCACTACATCATTTGAGGCATTTAGCAGTTCTGTGCAAACAAGTGACTCTGCAATGTTCCACAGGGATCAGTCCTAGGGCCGGTGATTTTTCTGGTATGTGAATGACATGACGGAAGGGATAGATTTAGAGGTGTCCCTGCTTGCAGATGATGTGAAGTTAATACGAAGAATTCAAACGGATGAGGATCAGGTAGGACTACAAAGGGATCTGGACAGGCTGAAAGCCTGGCCCAGCAACTGGCTCCTGGTGTTTAACCCCACCAAGTGCAAAGTTATGAAGACTGAGGAACGTCAAAGAAGATCGTAGACAGAGTACAGGCTGAGGGGTAGGGGGTTGCCAAAGACGGCAAATTTTACTCACGGGAAAAGGATCTTGGGATGAGTATAATACCGAGCACATCTGAGACGTGCATCAGTTTAAATAACTGCTGCCCGCATATGGACGCCCGGCAAACCTAAGAATAGCGTTTCGACACTTCAGTAAGGAATCATTCAGGACTCTGTACACAGTGTATGTCAGGCCCATACCAAAGTATGCAGCAATAGTATGAAAGCCACACCTGGTCAAACAAGTCAAGAAAATTAGAGAAAGTACAAGGTTTGCAACAAGATTAGTCCGAAACTAAAGGGGGATGTTCTACAAAGGGGAGGTTAAGGAAAATCGACTTGACGACTCTGGAGGACAGGAGGGATAGGGGTGACATGATAAGGACATATAAAATACTGAGAGGAATTGACAAGGTGGGCAGAGACAGGATGTTTCAGAGATGAAAAACAACAAAGGGGTCACAACTGGAAGTTGAAGACTCAGATGAGTCACAGGGATGTTAGGAAGTTAATTTTCTTCAGTCCTAGAGTTGTCAGGACGTGGAACAATCTGGAGATTGATGTAGGTAGGATCCATATTAGCTTTTTAAAAAGAGATACAGTAAAGGGCTCCAGAGAAAGGGAGAGTGGGCCCTAGAAAACGATTAGAAAAGGGGGGGCGGGGCCAGGGTTGGGGACTCAAACCCCTGCCCCCAGGGGATAGGTAAGTACACACACACACACCAACATCCACACAACACACACACAACACCCCAAACACCACACACACACACACACCACAACACAGGTGTACATCGGGCCCCCATACTGGAGTATGCAGCACCGTTTGGGGAAAACCCACACCTTTTAAAGGGACGTCAAGAAATTAGGAAATTTGCAAAGGTTTGCAACGGGTTAGTTCCAAAAAGCTCAGGGGAATGTCTACGAAGAAAGATTTGGGGAATTGGTCGGGAGACACTGGAGGAAAAAAGGGGTTGGGGAGACATGAAAACGACATAAAAAATACTGCGGGGAAATTTGTTAAGGTGGATAGAGCCCGGGGATGAAACCGGGGGGGGCCCACAAAAACAAGGGGTCAAAATTTGGAAAAGGGGAAGCCCTCAGCGAGTCAAAGGGATGTTGGGAAGTTTTTTTCAGTCTTTGGTTTTTACTTTTTCATATTTTGTCACTTATTCCATTTCGTTATTCATGTTTTCCCCTAACCCTCCTGTCCTCCAGTGTCGTCGGGCCCGTTTCCCCCTTTAAAAATTTCTTCTTGGACTTTCCCCCTTGTCGGGAACAAACCTTTGAGTGTTTGAAAAGGTAATTTCCCAAAACAGGTGCTGCTTTACCCCCAGTAGGGGCCTGAATACACGGTGTCAGGTCTTGAACGATTCCTTATTGGTTTTTTTTCAAAAATCCCGTTCTCGGGTTTTTCCAGGCGCCCTTTTCTGCAGCATTTATCGGTTTGATTTTGCGTTTCCCGGGACGTGTTTCGGTGTTTTTTCCCCCCAAGATATTTCTCCTTGGAGGGGTTTTTCAGTTTTTGGGCCCAACCTATCCTATAACTCTGTCTGCGGGTCTTCTTTGCCTTCCCCGATTTCATGATTAAATTGAAGAATCCTTTTTCTGGACCAGGATCCAGCCGTCCAGGTTTTTTTAAAATCCTGCCTGACCCTCTGATTTAATTCTCCTCTTTAAAATTTCACTCATCTGCTAAAGGCCCTTTCTGAGTCTATCCCTTCCATCATGTCTTTCCCCAAATATCCCAAAAATGCATTGGCCCCTGTGGGCCCCCGATCGAACAGGTGCCCACTGGGGATACCTCATCCCCATACCCTTGACTCTTTGGGTTGCCTCCTGTGGGGGATTCTTGACCCACTGCAGTCCCCTTCCGATTTACGCGCCTGTTTCCCTTTAAACTTTGCACTGTCTCTTGCGAGGGAACTGTGTGTGTTTTTTACTCCCCTAATTGTACCTAACCTAATTGTGGTTTTGCGGGGGTCGAGACTCAGCTCCTGGCCCCGCCTCTTCACTGATCCTACTAGGTCCCTTTTCCCCCTTGCTTCCTGAGCCCTTTTTCATACCTCTTCTTTTAAAAATTGTATGGTTCTTGCCTCCCCTTCTTCACTTGCTTTGGCCCATTTCCCCTTCCTGACGACTCTTATGATGAAAAAAATCTTCCTAAAAAATCCCTGTTTACTCGTCTGATCTTAAACTTTCCCGTTGTGACCCCCTTTTTTCTGGTCCCCTCTCTGGGGCACCTGTCTATGTCCACCTTTGGGGCTATTTCCCCGCAGTATTTGTATGTCGTTTTTCATGTCTCCCCCGGCCCCTTTTTGTCTCCAGTGTCGTCAGGTTCGATTTCCCTAGCCTTTCCTCGTACGACATTTCCCTAGCTCTGGGAAAATGCCTTGTTGAAACCTTTGTACTTTTTCTTAATTTTTTGACTTGTTGACCAGGTTGGTTCCAGAATGGTGCTAAAATCTTTCCCGGGTTGGGGGCCCAAATACCGTGTACAGTGTCTTGAAAAAATTCCCTTTTTAAGGTATCGAATGCTATTTCAGGTTTTTTCCAGGCACCCCGTATGCTGCAGCGTTAAATTTTGGGTTTATGTGTGCCTCTGGTGGGTGCTCTGTGTTTTTGGTCCCCCCCCGGGGGGTTTTTTTCTCCCTTTAGTGGGTCTTTTGTCTTTGTGAAAGCCTATTTCTTGTCTGCAGTTTCCCTTTTCCCCCCCAATCTTATGACTTTTTCATTTGGCAGGGGTTTTAATTCGGGGGAAACCAGTTTTTGGACCCGTGCCAAAACCCGTTCCCCGGTCTCCCTTTGGGAGTCTGCTCATCCTCATTTGATTTTAAATTTTTTCATCAATTCCACCATTTTCGAATAGGGACACTTTGTGTCTATTTCCCTTTCCCTCATGTCGTTGGGATATATCAAAAAAAAGCCTGGTCTTGAATGGGCCCCTGTGGGACCCCGCTCGTACAGGGGGCCCATGTGTTTCCTTTTCCGTTTCCCTGCTCGATGGGGCCTTCCCCGTTGGGATTCCCCGATCCTTTCCCGTACCCCCCCTGTTATATGCGCCTGTTTCCCCCCGCCCTTTTGCACTAATCTCTTGTTTTAAGGAAAGTGTCAAAAAGGGGGTTCCCGCGTTTTGTGTTTGGGGAAATTTGGGGGTGTGTTTGGGTTTTGTTGTGTGTTTTGTGTGTGTGTGGTGGGGTGTTTTGTTTTTTGTGTGAAATGTTTTGGGCCCCCCAAAATTTAAAATTTGCACCCAAAAACACTCGACCTCTTTGGAGAGCGGGAAAGTGTTAGGGCTGCCCCCTGCCCGGGCCCTTTAGCAAGCTGTGATTTTCTCGACATGGTGCAGCAGGGAAGGAGGAGGATTAATACCATCTGTATAGAGCTGTTGTGGGGGGGCTGTGACTGCCCAAACAGCTTCTGTTCTACTGCCTGCCATCATCAGGGACACTTATGGTGTGGCTGATGAGGAACTCTATGGAGTAGCCCTTAATAGGGCATATTGGGTCTTTGTTAAGCTTCGATAGGCGGGTGTCTACGAGGGGCTAGTGGACAAATTTCAAGATAGTTGTGTGGTTGTTAACCTGGCTGCCACAGTGCGGCTAATTGATGTGTCTCGTTACTTCACTTGGGTTAAGGTGCGTAATGTATCTTTTGAGGCCGATGAGATTGATTTACGAGACGTCTTCGACAGATAAGAAAATTGCGCTATGCCCAAAAAATCCACCAGTGCTTTGTGAGGGATGGAAAAATCGCAGTTAGGAAACAGCCCACTGGGAAGAGATATTTCATCTCTACAGAACATGACCTTAAAACATTCCTAAGTGAGGCTGGACTAACAGAATCAGAGTAAAGTGCAGATAATACCCATAGTCCACCGTTAGTGTTATATTGTCATAAATTTGTGCCCCCCTAAAATTCTAATACCCCAACTACTTTTGATTGTCATTGTTGTATCAACGACCATTCTCCCTCATAGTCTTAATTGTGTTTAATATCTACAGAATCTATCTCCTTTTTTACAACTTACCACATCACTGTTCCATCTTATTTTATTATAAACTAACCATAACTTGTCTTAAAACAATTTACCTCACTTTAAAAAATACTCAATTTGGGCCCAATTTTATTCTAAATCCCTATTATTGCCCAATTTTACTTTAAACTATATTGATCAAACTTATTGTAAACTTCTTTTATTGACCATTTTTATTCCATACTTTTTTAAACTAGTATTTTCAACTAAAAACTTTTATATTATCCTGTCTACCATCTTACTAGCATATTAAAACCCAAATCATTGCCATTTTTATTTTTATTCCTGTCAATTTAAAATCTAATTTTTACTCTAATTTCTTGTAAAAAAACTTATATAAGACCTTAGTGCAATTACAATTGAGATTTCTTTTTTCCTTTATTATATTATTATTACTCACAGTTTTACTCTAGCTCATTCTAGCTCATAACAATAGTCAATACCAAATTCACTATACTAGACCATGTGCAATTACTAGTGAGAGACTGGTGCTATTTGAAATTTTGTATTGTAATTGTATATAGCTCTTTCTAGCTCAATACATAGTCAATACAAATTTCCCACTATATTAGACCATAGTGCAATTACTAGTGAGAGACTGGTGCTATTTTTAATTTGTATTTTTTTTATTATTACATTAAATTCAGTTGTACCATAACTCTTTCTAACTCAATACATAGTCAATCCCAATTCAATATTAGACCATAGGGCAATTACTAGTGAGAGACTAGTGCTTTTTTAATTTGTATTTTTTATATTATTAGATTAAACCTATTGTACTATAGCTCATTCTAGCTCAAAAATAGACTCCACAAAAGTCTTTATTAGACCTTAGTGCAATTACAAGTGAGAGTCTTGTTCTATTTTTAATTTGTATTTTTATATTACTAGTTTATACCTAGTTGTACTTTAGTTCATTCCAGCACAACACTAGAACAACATCAACTTCATTATGTGTAGTAGTGACTATACCCACATGACCAAATACTCTAGCTATATACTTGCCCAAATTTTCCTACCACTACGGGATATCAATACTAGAACTCAACACATAACTCAGGATATAAATAACCATAATTTAAACCTAGAGATGATTGATCCGTTGCCCCTGATCTAAACCTCCATAATCTGACACCCAATCAAAACCTATTGGAAAGTAACTGCCTTTATTTACACAGCATCACAAGCACCACTATCCTAAACAATGCTAAAGTCTTCAGTACTTAACTACAACATCAGGTCCTTAAGCAAACACTATGATGACCTCCTAGCACTCCTTGAATCACTAAAGACCCCTTCTCCTGCATTATTCTTCTGAGACCTGGCTTAAGCAGGACACAATAGATATCTACCCTCTACCAGGATACACAGCAATTCACAACTGCAGGACCAAACCAAGTTGGGGGTGGTATTGCAATTATTACTCTAACCAATTATCTTGTCTTAGCCCCACTTGCTTTAGTGATGAATATGGGGAATACATTTTTGCTAATTTTACTGAAAAAAACCTTAAGACGCCTATAACAATCGGTGCCATTCCCGGATCCCTCACACAAACATCCCAAATTTCAGTGAAAAATTTAAAAGGGTCACTAATAACAAACAGACAAATGAATAAGCACCACCTTCTCTTAGGTGGAACTTCAACATCAACCTTGGCTTACTAGATGATCACCCTGTAACTGATTTCATCAACAATATAAAACAACACACTTCTCATACCAACAATAACTAAACCAACCAGGCTCACTGAGACAAGTGCAACCATAATAGAACCAATATGGACCAATATACTAGCCCCCCTTAAATCAGGGATAATCACAGATAGCATACAGACCACTACCCTACCTTCCTCCTGACAAAACTTAGTAAACCACCACTTGAATACAACAAAGTCTCATTTAGACTCCATGACGGGACTCAGTAAGGAAGTTCACAGCTGACCTAGAGCTGTTGATTGGCCTACAGAATTCTCAAGGCCAATGGTTTTTGATGACTTTAACAGACATTTTTCTTAACAAAATTTCTTAGACTATACAACAAACATTGTCCTATAAAAAAACAGATCACAAACAAACGGCTTGGTTGCCCATGGCTAACCAGCACCATTCTGAAATCCATTGGACAAGAAAACCAATATGAAAAGCAATATAGACAGGGCTTAATACACAAAGATATTCTTAAAAACTATTCATCAGCTCTCACCTAAGTAATAAAGAAAGCCAAACAACTATAAATACTCCCGTAGATTCACAGACATAGAGGAGATATAAAAAGACCCGGAAAACACTAGATTTAGGGACCCACTAACTGGGGAAAAAACAAGATTTTTGTCCTAACTAAACTAATTTAAACCCACTACATCCCACTGACACAGCTAACAGATAAACGACTTCTTCTCAACCATAGGATCTAATCTTGCCAGTAAAAACCCACATACCAATGCCCCTGCCAGGACTACCTAGATGGGAATTTCCCTAATTCCTTCTATCTTGCACCAACTGAGCCCACGGAAGTCACTGAGATTATAAAGTCACTTAAAAATAACTCGGGGAATCTGTCTCATGTCCCCCCATTACTGTACAAAGCGAGCGGCCCATGTCCTCTCGCATGCTATTTCATTACTTTTTAACAAGTCACTAGAGACTAGCACCTTCCCGAAATACTCAAGATGGCAAGGGTTACACCATACATAAAGGTGGTGACCCTACAGACTTAAACAACTATAGGCCCATATCTAATTACCATTGCTATCCAAAATCTTGAGAAACTCGTGCACAGGAGACTGTATTCATTTATAACGGCTCAAACATACTCAAACCCTGCCAATTTGGATTCAGAAAAATAAAAGCCTAATGATGCAATCATAAAAATGCTAGATCTGCTTTACACAGCATTGGAAAATAAGGAATATCCACCAGGATTTTTATTGACTAAGAAAAACTTTTGACACAGTAGACCACGACATCCTACTCCACAAACTTGTCTTACGGGATAAGAGGCCATGCGCTTGCTTATTTCAAAACTTACATTACTAATAGGTATCAGTACGTCACCAAATTAAAGACCAGCATCAGCAACACGGCCACTTGATACTGGAGTTCCGCAGGGAAGTGTCCTTGGTCCCTGCTCTTCCACATATACATCAATGACCTTTCCCAAAAGTATCCCAACACCTGAAACCATTTTCTTTGCTGATGACACGACTTATGTCATCTCTCACCCTAATCTTGCCACCCTCAACACCATTGTGAATGAGGAGCTGATTAAAATATCGACTTGGATGACAGCCAATAAACTACGCTTAACACTGACAAAACCTACTATATTATGTTTGGTAGCAGGCAGGAGATGCACAAATTAACATTAAGATTGAAACACTCTAATTACCCGAAATAATGGGGGCAAATTCCTAGGCTTTTACCCTTGACAACAACCTGAAATTTTAGCACCATATCCAGCATATAACCAAAAAGTATCCAAAACGGTTGGGGTCCTCTCCAAGAAAACGATACTACGTGCCACAAAATCCCTTCTCACACTTTTACCACTCACTTATTTATCCATACCTCACCTATGCTATTTGTGCTTGGGATCAACTGCAGCAAACACCTAAAGCCAATAATAACCCAAAAAAAAGCTGCAGTAAGAATAATCACTAAATCCCATCCCTGGCAACACCCCCCCCCCCTCTTCATAGACCTAAACTTACTCCCAGTTCAGTACATCCACACTTATACTGTGCAATCTAATCTACAGGGCCTTAAACTCTAATATCAACTTGACCCAAAACGCTTTCTTGATAGTTGTGACAGAACCCCCAGGCATACACAGACACAAACATCTCTACGACATTCCCCCTGTCCGACTAAACCTTCACAAAAATTCAATGTAAAGTCAAAGGCCCTAAAATCTGGAATACCCTAAACCCGAGAACTCTAGAACTGCAGAACATTCTTCACCTTCCAAAACTACCATTAGAAAACATTTATCTCCCTGATACACCCCGTCAAAATAACTACACGAATACCACCTGGTATGGTTCACTTTTCTCACTCACTCATTTGACCATGAACAGAAATATTAATCTCAATCTTAAATAATGAATCCTGTGATACTCCAATATGAAACTATGTACTGTGCCAAAACAAAAGCATTCACATTACTAAATCACAAACTAGTATTTAGTCACTTAGCCATAAGGGCCAACTTACCTCATAATTTGTAATATTTTACAATTAAGAATAAAACTAAATCTGCCCGAAATGCCTAGCCATGCTAAGCGTTCAGTGGTACACTCTGTAATTACAATTTTACTAAAATAAGATAAGATAAGATAAGATTTTGTTCGGATTTTTAATCCCGGAGGGTTAGCCACCCAGGATAACCCAAGAAAGTCAGGGCGTCATCGAGGACTGTCTAACTTATTTCCATTGGGGTCCTTAATCTTGTCCCCCAGGATGCGACCCACACCAGTCGACTAACACCCAGGTACCTATTTGCTGCTAGGTTGAACAGGACAATAGGTGTAAGGAAACGTGTCGGAATTTCCACCCGCCGGGAATCGAACCCAGGCCCTCCGTGTGTGAAGCGGGAGCTTTAGCCACCAGACCACCGGGTCACACAATAACCAAATTTCTGTAAACTCAGCATTGTAATCCTTATAGAGAATAAACTTTGAATTGAATTGAATTGATATAAAACTGTGCATCTGGGCCCGCGGGAAGGGGTGGAGGGCCAAATGCTGCCCCCCTGAAAGTACCTTCACGCTGAAGATTACATTAAAACCCCTTAACCACGACGTGGTGTTGGATGATTTTTGTACACAACTGATGGTTTCTTAGTGGGGCAGCTTGCATTTGTACCTTTGTGGGGCGTCCGACCACCTGCAGTGTGGTCGGCATGGATGAAGTGGGGGGCATAATCTGTGGTGGAGCCCGCCGGAGGTGAGGTTTGCCTGATCAGGTCATTTAATGACATTCTCGTGGAGTGCAAGGGGGGGTTGGGAAACATACTTGAGGGGACATGTGTGACTCTTCCTGGGGAGTCTTCCTTGCAGGCCGTTTTTGGGGGGTTGGAGGGCGACACTGGGAAGAGTGGTGGAGGACATTTTTAGCGACAGTGCGCGGGTTTGTTGGACACCCTGGTGTGGTGAATGAGGAGGGTTTTTGGGTCAGAGGTTTCAAACAGGATGTGGTGAAGCTGGTTGGGGGAGGATGCCGGGTGGATGTATTCATTGTGGGGGCGGGGGTTCATATGAAGGCCTCGGGAGGTGGCTAGGGAAGCGGAGGGCGGGTTATGAAAAAGGGGCGGCAGTGCTGTCACGCTGATGACGTCTTCACCCGGCCAGAGGATGGAAAAGGTGTGGGCAGAGGGGGGGGGCACGGGCAGCCCTAAGGGGCCCAGGGCCTGGTGGCGCTAAAGGAGGTCTTTTTGGTTGGGGGGTTTAGATGGTGGGAGATGCGCAGGGAATAGTGGGATGTCAGTGCCCAAGGAAAAAGGTACTGTGGCTGAAATGTATGTCAGTGAATGTAAATGGGTTGGAGATAGATGAAATGAATGGGTTACGGGTTTTTCATAGGGAGGGGCGGATGTAGCTTTTAGAAGAGCACAATTACAAAGCCGGGTGTGAGTTGGTAAAAGGGTGGTTTTGGGGTTTTGGCGCATTCGACTCACTTAAAGAGGGGGTTGCCACCGCTGGAAAGAACAGCCCGTTTGTTTTATCCAAAGTGAGGGGGGGAGGGGCATGTTGTGCGATTGACAGGTTGTGGAGGGGGAGAAAGAGCCTAGTGGCATTTTGGGTCAGAGAGGGGATGGGCTACAAGAATGCTTTTGTAAGGATGTGTTGGGTATCACCTCCGGCGCTTCCCCCCATGGCAGTCATGGGGGGATGAAATTTTGGTGGAGGAAAAATGTGGAGCTCCGAGGGATGGGGTTTTGTCTTGTTAAAGGGGGTCTTTGCAGGAGGGGGGGTTGTGGGTGTGGGCTGGGGTGAAGTGGGGAGGTGGAGCACACTTTGTGCGGGGAGAGTTGTGCTTGATTAGCTGACTGTACATAAAAGGACTGCACAGGTAGAGGGGTGTGTGCATGGGGTGGATATTTTAGATCTCGGTCGGTATTTTGGTTGAGGTAGACGGTTTCCAAAGGGGGCATCGAGCTATTAAATTGAATTTGGCTTGTTAAGGAAGGGGAGGGGAGGGGGGGGTTTGCAGGAATGTGGAAGGGGTTATGGCCAGGGGCAGGAGCTGTAGGGGATTTGTTGGCATGGTGGGATGGAGCAGTGAAGGGAAGGATTCAGGGTTATTATGTTCATCAGGACAAGGGGAGGCTCAGATGTCTTTTGGGCTTATACAGTATATAAAGATGGGGTTGCAGGATTGTTATGGGAGAAGAGTGGGGGGTGGAGGCTATCCTGTACTGGAAATTGAGGGGCTGAAGCAAGACATCAGGGAATTGCAGAATGCGAGGTTTGATGCGGTGTGGGTAAAGGGTGGGTTGACGGAGGTGTTGTTGGGTGACAGACCATCAGCATGTGTTCTGCGGGGGCAGCAGCGGCATCAGGCAGCCTTGGAAATGGAACATTTGTTAGTGCATGCAGAGGTAGGAGGGTACTGTGTGGGGCAGGTGCTCTGTACAACGGAAGGGATGGGTCGTTACGTAGATGAATGTTTTGGGACTTATTTGAGGAGTGTAGGTGTGACAGGGGGGCATTAGAGCAGTTGGAGGGGCAGGTGGCCAGTGTTCTGGGTAAGGGGGATCATCTGGCACTGGGAGGGGACATAGACAAAGGGGAGGTGTGGCGGGCGTTGTTGGGCATGAGTAGGAGCTAGGCACTGGATGTTGACGGTCTGCCATGTGAGTTCTATATACAGAATTAGGGACTACTCAAGGGGTTCTTGGTGAAGCTGTTGAATAACATGAAGGAGAAGGGTGAGTTAGGGCATTGCAGGTGACGGCAGTGGTGGTCTTGGTCCTGAAGGTGGCCAGTCCATGCACAGTGAGCGACTATAGGGTTATTTTTTTGCTATGCACTAATTATACGTTATTCACTAAAATATTAGGGAACCAGTTGAAATGTGTGATAGATAGGGTAGTTGCGAGGGGCCAATATGGGGTGCCAGGGAGGACAATGTATGAAGGGTATGGGGTGATTTGGGGGTTTGTTGAGAGTGTGCAGGAAGCGGGGGGAGGGGTGTTGGCCTTGGACTGGAGGTTGGCATAAAGATAGTGTTGAGAGGGAGGCATTATGGTGGATCATGGGAGGCAGGGGTTTGAGGATGAAATTGTGTAATGGGTGCGGGCATTGTATCATGGGATGGGTGTCCGGGTGCAGGTGAATGGGAGGGTGGGGGAGTGGATCCTGATGGATAGAGGTCTGCAGCAGGGATGTCCTTTGTCCCTATTACTTTCTGCATGTCTGCAGGACCCATTTAATAGAGTGGTGGAGACGTGTGTGAGGGGGAAGAGGAGTGGGCAGCGTGAAGTGTGCCGGGGATTATTGGTTACGTAGCTCACATGACGATTCTCGTACATGAGGGGGAAGGGTTAGGTGGGGTGGGGGAGATTGTAGATCTGTTTGGAGAGGCTATAGGCATGTGGGTGAATGTGGAGAAGTCAGAGTTAATGGGGTTGGGGGATTGGGTGAGGAGGGTGGGAGGGGTGGTAGCGAGCAGTGGTGTGTCTTGGATCATGTTAAGTTTTGTGGGATTGAGTATATGAGGGATGTGCAGCAAGCCAGGATGGTTAATTCAGGGAGTGTAGTGGCATGAGTGCTTGGCAGGTTGGACGGGTTGCGACCGGGTCATCTAACACTTCATCAGTGGGTTTTTGTGGTCAGTGTTTTAACTGTATAGTAAAATTCGCATGTAGCTGCAATGTACTCATTGTTGCAATCGGATATCGGGACATTGTTGGGGAGAGTATTTCAGTTTATTTGGGGTTGGGGTGATTGCTTGCAGAGGGGTTTGTTACTCTCCCAGTGCACAGAGGCTGGCGGGGTTAATTAATTTGAAGGGTAAGATTATAAGTGTATATGAGAAGAGGGGTTCCTCTGAGTGGGTGTGTAAGGGAGGTGGGTTGCACCTTTTTGTATGAGAATGTAAGGAGATGGGGGGGGGGAAGGACCTGCATGCATGTGATAACAAGTTGCAGGTGCTTTTGTATGCAAGGGATGCTACACGTATGCAGGTGGGAATTATCGAGAAAGCGGTGGGGTAGAGGGAGGTGGCGACAGTGGAAGGGGTGAATCCGATGTATGGGGGGATATTTGGGGTAGGTTGTGCAGGCTATGCATACGGCTGCAGGAGAGGGAGCTTATGTTCAGATTTCTCCACGGTATCCTGCCCTCAGGGGTGGTTCTCAGAGACCAGAGGATACAGGAAGAGGGTATGTGTGGGGTTTATGGAGTGAGGACACAGCTTTTCATGCAGCATATTTTTGCGAATGGTTGGGCAAAGTAAGGGAGTGGATGGGGAAGGTGGTGAGACAGGTGGGGGCAGGATTTCGGTTTTGTGGGCATTGAGTCTCGATGTGGGAGGGTGGGGTGGCCCTGTGCAGCAAACTATGGCTTACCTCACCTGGTTTTTGTGTTTGTTTGTGGGTGATGAGGGGTCAGGCTGAGGGGGGTGCACGGAAAGGTGTTGGCGGCGACCTTTTATTGTACACTGTGTAGAAACCAAGCTCTTTATGGGGTATGGTGGGAGCGAGATTTCCTTGTAGGTTATCATAGTTTAACGGTGAGAATTTTATTGGGCATGTAAGGGAGGGAGGGGGTTCAGGGGATGTGGTGGGCTGTCTCTCCTGGGGGGGGGGCTTGTGTGTGTGTGTGTATGGATCTTGTATGTGAGGTGGAAGGATGGTTGTTGAGGTACAAGTGAGGAATTATTATGTGTGGTAGATGCCGGTCTTCTGTGATGTTCTGGGGGACGACGTTTCCAGTACGTGGCTACTCCTTGGAGCACTGGTGTATGCTGTATTATGTTGCATCGGGTACGACAAAGAACCATATGTTTCGATGTGCACTGGGGCCCATTCCTGGGGGGTGGGCACCCTTTTGCTTGGAGTTTTGTTCATGGTTTTGATTGGCGTGTGTGAGGCATCTGCTGTGACCTGCTGATATCCTGGCCAGGTGCAGCAGGGGGGGGGGATGGGTTTATGTGTTTTTTGTGGTTGTTTCCTGTAGGGGTAGGGCATGGGTTGCCCCATAGTAGTCATAATTGGTACTTGTGCCGTACATTGTGACTAAGTTTTGTCTGATGTAAGTGGGGTGTATGCACGTCAGTGCAGATTGCCGATTAGGGGTGGTAGTTTGATATTTGCTATGTGGTCTCCTAGGACATGATTTTTGTATATTGTAGCTGATGTTGGGAGCATTTTGTATTACTGTAGACGTTTACGAACGTATAGGTTCACCATTGGTCCATCCTTGGTGGTTGTTTACAGGGCATGACTTAATATTGTTTGTATATGTATTTTATTTCCATATTTCACACTTTGTGCACATGTGATGGTTATGTTGAAAGCGACTTTGTAAAGTTTGACCATGTTCATTGTCATTTTCAATGTGTGATAATTTGTGTTAAGACCTCTGTCATGACATTGTAGTATTAGACGGATGGCGTCATACTGTATGGATAGAGTGTGCACGTTTCTTTGTATTGTTTACTGTTGATGGATAATATTTATGTGATGATGTAAGTTGTACACAATGTTTTTAAATAAAATATAAAACATAAAAAAAACTCATTACAGTTGTGACTGGGTGTGGACGTGTGAATTGCTCATTACTCTATAATTTGTTCATGATTCTAGCCATGTATAAACGTAAGTAATTAAATTTACTTACATGATTCATTACCTTTGTAACTTGTGAGGTCATTTCGCTTGTACCTTGTTCAGCTACAAAAATTGGGGCCCCCGCCCCTGGACCCATTATGTACCCTGAACTCTGAAATCCTTTGTAACTGGTCTATTGTGAATATCTCCCTGGGCATTACCTTTGTAACTTCCCTCAGTATAAAAACTTTGGGGTCCCCCGGCCCTTTTGTCCCTCTGAAATTTTTGTACCGCCCCCAGGTGGGTCTGGGGAAATATAAACATTTTAAAACGAAAACTGTCAATGCTTTATGTGTGGTGTGGTGTGTGGTTGTGTGTGTGTGTGGTTGTGTGTGTGGGTGGGTGGTCGCGCACTCTGTGGGTGATGCCCCATTTAATTTTTGTACTTGAAACTATGACTTATAATTTTTCAATGGGCGCAAAACAATATAAAGTTCAACGATGAAAATTTAAAATTATCATGTGGGAAACAGGGAATTAAAATTCTCAAGTACCTGGAGGTTCCCTGGAAAAACACAAATTTCCCCGGCCCACAAATAGGTGAAAAACCAACGTAAAGCCCTGGAGTGATCATGGAGTGGATCTCCCCCTTCAAGGCCCAAAATTGTATAAATGCATCTGCTAGAAAAAATGACAGGATGGAAAAAGGAACCCCTTAAAAAATAGAGATGCCAACCCCATGATGACCTTTTCAGGTGCTTGTTTTACTAGGGGGGAAATTGCTGCACACTAACAGCAACTTTCAGGCAGGTGAAATTGCTGACCTAGAGAATGACAGAGAACCTTCACGGTGGATAATGGATAAAACCCTCAATTACGGGGAAGCCTTAAAAAGGGCCTAAACCTTGTTTCCCCGGGGAACGCAGGGGGGAGAGAACATTTTCTGGTCGAAATTTCACCTCCTTAAAAGGGTGTTTAGTGTGCAGCAATTTTCAGCCTGATAAATAAGCGCCCCTAAAGAGTGTCATCAGGGGTTTGGGCCCCTATTTGAAGGTTCTATTTTTCCCCCTTCATTTTTCTAGAAATTTTCGTTGATACAATGTTATGGTCCCCTTTAAAGGTGAGTCCTCCCACATACCTCCCAGGTCTTTGCGTTGATTTTTCGCTCATTTTGTGGCGGAATTTTTTTGTACCTGATGAGTTTTTTAATTTCATGTTTACCATATCGGAGTAACTGAAATTTTTATCGTGAACATATTACAAATATAATTTAAAGAGAGAAAATTACCCCCCTTCCCGGTGGCTAAAACTTTCGCTTTTTATACGGCGAGGGGGCTGGGTTTGATTCCCGAGGGCAGAAGCTTGGGGGTTTTTTTTACACCGGTTTTCTATATTCACCCCCTTTGTAAATGGGTACCGGGTGTTGTTGGGGTGGTTGGGTGATCCCGGGACAAAACTACCTAATTTTGCCCTTAAAAGCCTTGCTAAAAACTATTCTATTATAGTTGTCAGCTAGGGCGGGGTAACATGTACTGAGAAATAAAGTATTATATTATTTTATTATAGGGAAAACCCCCCCAAAAAGTAAGTGACTTATTTCCTTGGGGTGAATTATAACTTTAGTACTTTATCTACATCGGTTTACTTTAAAACAATAAAATAAATAACAAAACATAAATTAATTACAAGTTATTAAAAAGAGTTTTCAGAAAAATACGTATTTATGGATATTTTTGTAAAGGGGGAGCCCGCTAGTGAAATTGTCAGTTTATTTTTTTACACGAATTATACGAATAATAAAATTTTACTCATTTTAAAAATTTTTTTAATTTTACTCAAAGAAAAAATTCTAGGAATTATAAAGTAAAAAGTGTTGCTTCTTGAAAGAATATTATCAAAATAATTTTGAGAATAAAAAATCCTAATTGAATTTTTTTCGTTGATAAAAATATTGAAGTATTTTGAACCCAATTTTTTTTTTAAAGTAGTCTTTTTTTTAATAATTTTCGTATTATGACCGAAATTATCATAGATGGATATTTTAGTTTTTGAAAGGTGGAGAGTTAGTGGTGTGAGTTTCCAGTGGGTGAATAATATTTGCAAAAGCAGGTGGGGGGTCCCTTTATGGTGCTGAGCTCACGAACGGTGCAATGCTGTGGTGTTTTTCATCGAGTTCATCCAACCCCCGCTTACTCATCCTTCCCCCCTCCTGGCTCATAACTTCCACCCAAAGCCCTGCAAATTCGTCCCCCGGGATCCCCAAGACCGGTAAACCCTTGAGATTCTTGTGTTATTGTACGATAAAATGAGAGGTTTGTATCAGTCGGCTCAGCCTTTCCGGGGGCCTTTTGGGGGTAAGGTACCCAAATATTAATGAAACCTTATTTGTCATGTACATTACCATCGTGAAACATGTTGGTCAGTTTGCGGTAACCCCTTCCCATGCATTTGGAAAAAAAGAAAGAAAATTTTTAAAGTATTATATTATTAAAGGGTGGTGTTCACTCCCCGGGTTTTCCCCTTTTATTACAATTAAATTATGAAAATTTTAATTTAAAATTTAATAATTTTTTTTAAATTTTAAAGAAATTTTTGTTTGGCATGGGTTTGTTGGGGCTAGATGTGATTAGCTTTTTAGCGGGCCCCTTGTCAAACTCGCCAGATGTTGCAACTAACAACCAGCACAGTTTATTATTATACCAGAAACCCAAAGAAAAAATTAATAGTACCAAGAAATCATTTGGAAAAAAAAGCCGTTATTAGGGCCCAAAGCGTCCACGGGGACCGTTGTTACCCGGCGGTAACAATTTTAAAACCTTGCTTTTGTTTGGGTAAAAAGGGCGTAACTTAGGGTTTTTGGTGTTTTTTTTTTAATAAAACTTTGGGTTTATCCTAGGATCTCTACACATGTGTTTTTGAAAACGAAAATTCTCTGTAAATTAAATTTTGTGTATACCTGAAAAACCCTTTAAATTTGCCATTGTTTAAAAGGCGGGCGGGACGGGCGGTAGTATAGTCACTGGGAAGGGGCACATGGACACAAAATAGCTATAACAAAAAATTATAATTTTTATTTGGGCCCACGGGGTGCCATTAAGTACAATTATCAGAAAATTTAAATGAGCTTTAACCCAAACAAGTCTGACTTTTTTTCCATTGGGGAAAACAAAACTTTTTTAAAATAGCTTCATATTGACGGGCTTCTATTTTTTTTTTATAAAAATTCTTTTTTTTAAAGATTTCTTGGGAATTTGGGGAGATTTTTCTTTAGGTACATAGAAAAAAGAAAAACCCTTTTGCTACAAGAAGTAGCAGTGTATCCCGTTAAAAAACCCCTCCTAAAAATTAAAACCCAATTTTTTTTTTTTTTTTGGATTTTTTTTTAGGTTTGTTTACCAAAGAAGTTTCCTGTAGGGGGACCCAAAAAAATAAATATCTTCATTCCCTTTAAAAAAACCCTTTAAGGGGGAATGTTGTTATTCATAAATTTTAAGGCCCAATCGGAATAGCTGAACTTATTGTCCAGACTTAAAGTGATCAAAATGCCTCATTAATTTTAAAAATTCCCAAAACATAAAAGGTTGGGCCCAAATAGGTTAAAAAAGGTTTGGGGAAAGTTTGGATTGGGCAAACATAAGCCAAATAGGCCTATTTTAGTGCTCCTTTTTAATTTTTGTCTGGGGCCCGTTTAAAACCCAAACCCCGCAAGTGTTCACTTTTAAATTTTAAAAATAAAAAAAGTTTATTTTTTACTTAATTCCCTGGGGGGGGGCTTGCAATCTTTTTGATTATAGTAATAAATTAATGGGTGGTTCATTTTTTTTGCTTTAGGGTTTTTTTTTTTCTTTCCCCAAAAAAAAGGCCCCCTTGATGCTTGTAGAGGACTCTTTGATTTCAAGGAAATTTAAGTACTATTTTTTCTGGTTTTTAATAGTTTTTCTGTCAGACATGCTGTATGACTTCTTTTGGGTTTTGTGCTCCCTCCCCCATAAAAAGTAACACGACATTTAGAATACTGATAACTGACATTCCCAAGTCATCAATTGATAACTTTTTTTCCCTTTGGGGGAATTCTGTTTCTTTAGACTTTAAAAAAATTTTAGGGAAACAGTTTTTGGGAAAAAAATAAAAAAGGGGGGGAAATTTTAAAAATTTTGTTAAATTTAAAAGCCTTGCCTGTAAATTTCACATAGTTTCAGCCAGATTGTCTTTAAATCCAAAATCTGCTAAACTGGGTTCTGTTAAATTATTGTATTGTACTTATTTATGCAAGACACTGAAAATTAACAATTAAGGTTCATGATTTTTGTGCAGACTGTAGGGCTGAGGGATAACCTGAGTAATGTTGACTGAGGTAACTGATGGATGCTGGTGGTGGTTTGCCAGTATCAGAGTATTATGCAAGTTGCTCAAGCTGCATATATTTCTGATATTTCTGACCAAATTAATCTGAATAAATGGATAAATGAGAAAAACATGATTATAGACCTTTCCAGGCCAATAGTTACCTTAAAAGGAACACTGCAGTAGGACTGTTGGCCCATGCTAGGCAGGTTTTTCTCGTCCACTTGTGTACCTGTTTAGCCTTCGTAAAGTTACCTAAGGTTCTTTCTTCAATAATGCTGCTTAGGAGTTTTTTCCACTCATCCTTCAACTCCATTACCAATGTTCTATACATTTTCTAAGCCTAAATTTTTAAAACTTTAATGCATTGCTTAGTCCTGTCTTGGTTCAACATTTTCAGAATGTTATATTACCTTTATTACTATCTTCCATTTCTTCATTTCTGCCATGTCCCCTCCCCCCTCCATTCTGTGCCTTTCCAGATTGTAAATTCAGTGCCCTCAGTCTATCCATGTAGAAAAGATTCTGTTTTCTAGATCATTTGTCCATTCTGTAATAGACCAGAACTGTGCAGTATATTCAGTCAAGCTTTATCAAGGATATGTTAAGTTGAAATATAACTTGAGGGCTCCTATTATTTGTGTGCTTAATATGAAACCAAGAATTCTATAAACTTCACTGCAAACACGTGTTCACATTTGTCTGCTAACCAGAACTAAATCTTTTCTCATTCCTCTGTACTAGTGTACAAGTTTAAGATTATAGTGTGCTTACATGTTTATAATGTATCAGCAGATAGTGCATCAAACTGCCAACTAGTAGCACAATATCCTTCGCATCTTTTGATCACATGACGATTAGTCATGACTTTTCTTTGTTACAGAATTTTGCTGTAACATTCTGGGCCTTCATGTAGATAAAGATGGACTATCAAGCCCAGATAAAGCAGGTCTTCTAAATTTGAAGTCCCTGCATACCCTGGGCTGGGTACTTAATCTTCATCTGGATGCAAACTGAAAATGAAGGAAAATTTTGCAATGCATTATGAAAAATCTCCAATTAATAGTTCATGCATGAGTGACACAGGAGAGAAAAAAAAAGGGGGGGGGGGGGGACAAAAATGTAGGTACAGTCACTTGGCAGTAATTCAGAAGATATACTTATTGCATCTCTCCTCTTGTTCCCTCTCTTGTGTGGCTGTTGTGTACACTATTAATTGATTTTTCATAATTCATTGCAGAACTTTACTTCAACATTTTGGGCTTGCATTCAGATAAGTGATAATTTGCATTTAAAGTATTTCCAGTCCTGCTTGTGTGGGCGTTTTATATTTTAATCGAGAGTTCTAGAGGACTTCTGCTAATGTCAAATATGTGATTTATAGGATGGGCAGAGATAAGAGGAAAAATTTAGGATTTTCCACTTTTAGTGGATCACTAAATGTTTATACTGGTATATGAAGAGTTTGCTAATTTCTTTTGTCGTTGGTCTATGAACCTCCTGTTAACTGTGGGCCAATTCTAGAGGTGGTTCTTAATTTTTTTTAACTTGAAAAATGATTATCATTAACATGTCTGTGAAGTCCCCAATCATTTATGATAGGCTTAGTATTTTGTAATTGTTAGGCTTAATATTTTGTAATTGTATCCTGTGTATTTATTGGTGCAAGGGAGAGTATTATCAAGGCACTACTGTAAATTTTTGTCCCTTAACTGTAATATGAAAGTAAAATCTTGTTTTTAAATGTTTAGCAGTATACCTACAGAAGATATTTACTTTAAATTAATCTTTCAGTGTGTTTGCGGTGTGTTGGAGGAGAGATGGCTGCCACCTCTTCTCTTGCTCCCAAGATTGGTCCCTTGGGTCTCTCACCAAAGAAGGTTGGTGATGACATCATGAAAGCCACTGGGGACTGGAAAGGTCTTAAGGTAACAGTGAAGCTCATCATTCAGAACCGTCAAGCACGTGTTGAGGTTGTTCCCTCTGCTGCATCATTGGTGATAAAGGCACTCAAGGAACCCCCACGTGACCGCAAAAAAGTAAAACACAGTAAGTGCCTTGCTGAGTAAAATGACAAATGTACTGGTTGTCTAGGAAAGGTCAGAGGGAGGGTGAGTAAAGGAAGCTTTTGTATAAGGTGTTTAGATGTTCATCAGACATGTGTGAACATGATAGATAGGAGAGGGGGGGTTAAGTGATTTTTATGATTTGCTGTTGGTATTTGAGCAAAGAACAATTTTGAAGGGATTCCTGGAAACCAGTCGGCTAAACTAGGGTCCTCGAGGTGGGAAGTACAGTGCCTGCTCTCTGGGGGGGGGGGATATTTCAGTTTGGAGAGGCATCTTGAGCTGTAGCGTTGTAGATGAATGGTTCAAAGAACCGACAAGTTGATAAATTAAACATATGAGCAACACTTGGGTATCTTTATTGAGGAAACGTTTCGCCACACAGTGGCTTCATCAGTTCATGCAAAGGAGAGCGTTAAAGAACAGGAGTAGTTTGAGGTAATCGGTCCCTCAGCCTGGAGTTGATGTGGTCAGTTCATTAATCTTGGAAAGAATACAGCATGTGTGCACAGAAGTAGCTTACATACCGTAGGCATATAACGTTTCGCCACTGTGGCGAAACTTTTCCTCACTAAAAATATCCAATTGTTGCACATGTCTAATTTATTAACTTGTCGGTTCTCTGAACCATTCATCTACATTCCTATCTGATACAGCAACATCTTGGGATCTTAATACAGGGAATTCTTCACTTGCCTAGCCCTTGGTCATGACCTACTTCCACATTGGACAAATGTGATACCACCTACGACTGCTGCATCTCTCCTGCCTACGGTATATAAGCTACTTCTTCGCACGTATGCTGTATTCATTTCAAGATTGATGGACTGACCACATCGACTCAAGGCTGATGGACTGTTTACCTCAAACTCCTGTTCTTTAGCGCTCTCCTTTGTATGAACTGATGAAGCCACTGTGGTGAAATGTTTCCTCAATAAGGATACCCAAGTGCTGCACATGTCTAATTTATCAGCTGTGGTGTTGGTATGTCTGGGAAAATGGTGGTGCAAGTTTCTTTGTCAGGTCGCCCCCACCTGGGTTGCAAGATGGCTAGCATCCAATTATTTTAACAGCATCATACTGTATCTTTGTAGATTTAATTTTGGTATTCCTACACAAGTTTATATTTTTTATTACCAAAGGCTAATTTCATAAGTCGGTGTTATACCAGTTTCTTGTCCAATTTGAAGTATAAAACTTGAAATCCATGAATTTGTAACAGTGTATGCACAGTACAGTATACAAGTTTGTAGTAGTCAAACTAGGAACTGATGTGAAGTTTGGCAGGACATAAGAAAACATTTTTATGAAGTCAGAATATTTTTACATTTAATGTATACATTTTTTTCAGTAGGCTATACGAGAAAAGGAAGCGTTGTGGTTAAGTTGTATCATCGGGAGGTAAAGCGTGTTGGGTCACTAAGTCAAGTCTCTTGAATACTTCTAACTTACAGATTTCTGATGAGGTTTGGAGTGTGAGCAGGGTAATATTTAGTGAAGGGATTCAGGGAAACTGGTTATTTTTATATAGCCAGACTTGAGTACTGGAAATTGGAAGTACAATGCCTGCACTTCAACCCTTTGACTGTCGCAACCCCCAATCCTGAGGTGTCTCCTGGTGTCGCAAAATTTAAAAAAAAAAAAAAAAAAAAAAATTGAAATGATAATCTTTTCCCGATTATAAAGACACCAAAAAACGAAATTTGATGGAAAACTGACTGAATTACGCTCTCACGAAGTTAGCGACCTCGGCAATATTTACAAATCGGCGATTTCTCTCACTTTGAGCCCTATTTTCGGCTAATTCCATTATTCCAGTCAACCAAACTCTCGGCCATTTCTTCAGAACTCCATTTTTTCCATCGATTGAGTAGAAAAACTGCCCATTTACCGATTTCAACTACCCAATAACATGGTCAGAAATTTGCAATTTGGCCAATTTTACGAAAATTAAAAAATGACAATTTCAAAATAAGGACCAGAATGAACAATGCAGACATTCCTGGCTTTAAAATAACATTTTCTTTGTTCATCAGTCATGTCTCCAGGCCCCTCTGATATTACTCTTGCTTTTTATTTTAAAATTTTATTCAAACAAAAAATAGAAGATTTACTGTTATGCAGACTACTGCAATACTGTAATAATTGTAAAAATTACATCAACCCATTCATGACTGCATATTAGAATGGCTAGTTGGACATTTATTGGACAATGACATTTGATTACTTTTGAACATCGGCAAAAATCGAACATTTCCCGTACTTTGTGCTCCATTTCCAGGTTTTTTATAGAAAAATTAATCAAAATCACCTCTATTTCTATAATATAGTTTCCATTCTGTCAAATGAGACCAAGAAAACGAGAATACAACCACAAATACTATACGAAAATAGACCACAAAGTCTGCATTTTAATTAAAAAAAAAAAAAAAAAAAAAAAAAAAAAAAAAGGTTGGAGTTTTTTTTCTCATTATGCACTGCATGCTCCAGGATTTTTTTTTATATGGTGCACACTGACCACACAGACCCATTCTCTCACATGTGGGCCTACCAGCTTTCTCCTGCCTGATTTGAAGCCGCTAGAATTTGAGTATACAGGTCTCCCTCAACATTCACGTTTTCAACTTTCACGGGCTTCACACATTCGCAAATTCCCAACCACCAAATTCCCAGCTGTCAAATCATATTGAAGTTTCCCGCCACCTGCGAGTCCCTACTACCCTCCCTCCGACCCCCGCAACTGGCAGCCAGCCCTCCCACCACTCAGTGTGGTGAGTGTTTTGTTTGTTCATTATTTGCTATTAAACTACAGTATAAATAATGTAAACTCATTGTTATGCGAAATTATCATTATGCGAATGAATTTTCCCCATAAGAAATAATGGAAATCAAATTAATCCGTGCAAGACGCCCAAAAGTATGAAAAATTTTTTTTACCACATGAAATATACATTTTCCTACACACAGAGAAGGATACATGCACAATAGTATAGTAGTACATGCACAATAGTAGAGTAGTACATGCACAATATATATTGTGCATGTACTACTCTACTAAATGAAGAATAAATGACACCTTATTGAAGATGCAGCAATAACTGATGAGACACTGTGTCCTGGGAGTGCCTTTTCCTCCTGAGTACTGTAGGTCCTGTTTGGCATTTTCTTCCAGAACAGGCCTTATCACAGTGTGTATGCCACTACGATTCTTAAATCTCTCAAACCAACCTTTGCTGGCTTTAAATTCACCAATATGAGCACTAGTTCCAGGCATTTTTCCCTGTTCACCTGGGTGTTAGTCGACTGGTGTGGGTTGCATCCTGGGAGACAAGATTAAGGACCCCAATGGAAATAAGTTAGTCTTCGATGACACTGACTTTTTTGGGTTATCCTGGGTGGCAAATCCTCTGGGGTTAATTGTTTCTTGGTATTCTCAATAAGCCACACCAACAACGGTGGTACAGCAGCAGCAGCAGTGATGGTGGTACAGCAGCAGCAGCTGATGGTGGTACAGCAACAGCAGCTGATGGTGGTACAGCAGCAGCAGCTGATGGTGGTACAGCAACAGCAGCTGATGGTGGTGCAGCAGCAGCAGCTGATGGTGGTACAGCAGCAGCAGCAGCAAGCTGACGGTGGTAACAGCAGCAGCAGCAGCAGCTGACGGTGGTACAGCAGCAGCAGCAGCAGCTGACGGTGGTAACAAGCAGCAGCAGGGAACAGCGAGCTGACGGTGGTACAGCACAGCAGCAGCAGCTGACGGTGGTACAGCAGCAGCGCAGCTGACGGTGGTACAGCAGCAGCAGCAGCAGCTGACGGTGGTACAGCAGCAGCAAGCAGCTGACGGTGGTACAGCAGCAGCAGCAGCAGCTGACGGTGGTACAGCAGCAGCGCAGACAGCAGCAGCTGACGGTGGTAAACAGCACAGCGATGCAGCAGCAGCAGCTGAGGTGGTACAGCAGCAGCACTGCAGCAGCAGCTGACGGTGGTACAGCAGCAGCTGCTGCGGACTAGTGGTACAGCAGCAGCAGCAGCGACTGGGTGGTACAGCAGCAGCAGCACTGACGGTACGCAGCAGCATGGCAGCAGCTGACGGTGGTACAGCAGCAGCAGCAGCTGACGGTGGTGACAGGTCAGCAGCAGCTGACAGTGGTACAGCAGCAGCAGCAGCAGCATGACGGTGGTACAGCAGCAGCAGCTGACGGTGGTCGCAGCAGCAGACGGTGGTAACAGCAGCTGACGGTGGTACAGCAGCAGCAGCTGACGGTGGTACAGCAGCAGCAGCTGACGGTGGTGCAGCAGCAGACGGTGGTACAGCAGCAGCAGCTGACGGTGGTACAGCAGCAGCAGCTGACGGTGGTGCAGCAGCAGCAGCTGACGGTGGTGCAGCAGCAGCAGCTGACGGTGGTGCAGCAGCAGCAGCTGACGGTGGTGCATGCGCAGCAGCAGCTGACGGTGGTGCAGCAGCAGCAGCTGACGGTGGTGCGCAGCACAGCTGACGGTGGTGCAGCAGCAGCAGCTGACGGTGGTGCAGCAGCAGCAGCTGACGGTGGTGCAGCAGCAGCAGCTGACGGTGGTGCAGCAGCAGCAGCTGACGGTGGTGCAGCAGCAGCAGGCAGCAGCTGACGGTGGTGCAGCAGCAGCAGCTGACGGTGGTGCAGCAGCAGCAGCTGACGGTGGTGCAGCAGCAGCAGCTGACGGTGGTGCAGCAGCAGCAGCTGACGGTGGTGCAGCAGCAGCAGCTGACGGTGGTGCAGCAGCAGCAGCTGACGGTGGTGCAGCAGCAGCAGCAGTGACGGTGGTGCAGCAGCAGCAGCAGCTGACGGTGGTGCAGCAGCAGCAGCAGGACGGTGTGCAGCAGCAGCAGCAGCTGACGGTGGTGCAGCAGCAGCAGCAGCTGACGGTGGTGCAGCAGCAGCAAGCTGACGGTGGTGCAGCTGCAGCACGGGGCCAGCAGCAGCTGACTGGTGGCAGCAGCAGCAGCTGACGGTGGTCGCAGCAGCAGTGCAGCAGCTGACGGTGGTGCAGCAGCAGGCAGCTGACGTGGTGCAGCAGCAGCAGCTGACGGTGGTGCAGCAGCAGCAGCTGACGGTGGCTGCAGCAGGCAGCAGCTGACGGTGGTGCAGCAGCAGCAGCTGACGGTGGTGCAGCAGCAGCAGCTGACGGTGTGCAGCAGCAGCAGCTGACGGTGGTGCAGCAGCAGCAGCTGACGGTGGTGCAGCAGCTAGCAGCTGACGTGGTGCAGCAGCAGCAGCTGACGGTGGTGCAGCAGCAGCAGCTGACGGTGGTGCAGCAGCAGCAGCTGACGGTGGTGCAGCAGCAGCAGCTGACGTGGTGCAGCAGCAGCAGCTGACGGTGGTGCAGCAGCAGCAGCTGACGGTGGTGCAGCAGCAGCAGCTGACGGTGGATGCAGCAGCAGCAGCTGACGGTGGTGCAGCAGCAGCAGCTGACGGTGGTGCAGCAGCAGCAGCTGACGGTGGTGCAGCAGCAGCAGCTGACGTGGTGTTGCAGCAGCAGCAGCTGACGGTGGTGCAGCAGCAGCAGCTGACGGTGGTGCAGCAGCAGCAGCTGACGGTGGTGCAGCAGCACAGCTGACGGTTGGTGCAGCAGCAGCAGCTGACGGTGGTGCAGCAGCAGCAGCTGACGGTGTGCAGCAGCAGCAGCTGACCGGGGTGCAGCAGCAGCAGCTGACGGTGTGCAGCAGCAGCAGCTGACGGTGGTGCAGCAGCAGCAGCTGACGGTGGTGCAAGCACGCAAGCAGCTGACGGTGGTGCAGCAGCAGCAGCTGAGTGGTGCAGCAGCAGCAGCTGACGGTGGTGCAGCAGCAGCAGCTGACGTGGTGCAGCAGCAGCAGCTGACGGTGGTTGCAGCACGCACTGACGGTGGTGCAGCAGCAGCAGCATGACGGTGGTGCAGCAGCAGCAGCTGACTGGTGGTGCACAGCAGCAGCTGACGGTGGTGCATGCAGCATCAGCATGACGGTTGCAGCAGCAGCAGCTAGACGGTGCAGCAGCAGCAGCTGACGGTGCAGCAGCAGCAGCTGACGGTGGTGCAGCAGCAGCAGCTGACGGTGGTGCAGTCAGCAGCAGCAGCTGACGGTGGTGCCACAGCAGCAGCTGCTGACGGTGGTGCAGCAGCAGCAGCACGCTGACGGTGCAGGCAGCAGCAGCAGCTGACGGTGGTGCAGCAGCAGCAGCTGACGGTGGTGCAGCAGCAGCAGCTGACGGTGGTGCCAGCAAACTGCTGACGGGGGTGCAGGCCGCTGCTGACGGGGTGCAGCAGCTGTGACGGTGTGCAGCAGCAGCAGCTGCTGACGTGGTTGCGCAGCAGAGTGCGACGGTGTGGCAGCAGCAGCGAAAGGTGGTGCACAGCAGCACTGCTGACGTGGGCAGCGCAGCAGCTGCTGAGGGGTGCAGCACAGAGCTGCTGACGTGGTGCACAGCAGCTGTGACGGTGGTGCTGCAGCAGCAGCTGCTGACGGTGGTGCAGCAGCAGCAGCAGCTGACGGTGGTGCAGCAGCAGCAGCAGCTGACGGTGGTGCAGCAGCAGCAGCAGCTGACGGTGGTGCAGCAGCAGCAGCAGCTGACGGTGGTGCAGCAGCAGCAGCAGCTGACGGTGGTGCAGCAGCAGCAGCAGCTGACGTGGCTCAGGCCGCACATAGACGCATCTCAGACGAACAGCATTGAGCGGGTTTTTTAGCGGTATGCGAGGCAAAATCTTGGTGATAAAATGTAGCGGTATGCGGATTTAACGTTATGTAAGGCCAACGGTATGCGGGGGTCCACTGTACATTGAAATTGAGCTCAAATTAGCGGAAATGTTTGATTTTTGCCGATGTCCTGGTAAATAAATCATGAGTCCAATACACGTCAAGTAGCTAGTCTAATATGCTTTCACAAATGCAATAATGCAGTGTCTGCATAATTGTAAATCTATTTTTTTGTGTGAATAGTTCAAAATGGAAAGCAAGCGTAATATAAGAGGGGCCTAGGAATGTTTGCATTGTTAATTCTGCACCTTATTTTGAAATTAGCCTTTTTTGAATTTTGTATGAAATTGGCCAAATAACCAATTTCTGGTCACATTATTGGGTAGTTGAAATCGGTAAATGGGCGGTTTCTTATACTCAATCGAAAGAACAAAAGTTCTAGCAAAATAACTAAGTTTGGTAGACAGGGACAATGGAATTGGCTGAAAATAGGGCTTGAAGTGGGTGAAATCGCCGATGCGTCAATATCACTCTGATCTCTAACTTCACAAATTTTGTACTTTTTTTTTATTACCTTCAGAAAAATACTCTAAATAAACCAAGAGCTATCATACATATCCTGGGAATCAGACATGAGTGCCCTAAATCCCTACCAGTGCCTAGAGAAGCTGAAGACAGAACCATACAAGGTATGTATGAAGCACGTACCTTTGAGGAAACACAGAAGATGATCGAATATAGTGTGTATGAAATGGTACAGAAGGAAATGGGTTACTGAATTGCTAAAAAAAAAAAACAAATATGCTGCAACAGAGGAAAGATAAATCTTAGCTGAGAGATCACTGAATTAGAGCAAAACCTTAGGATGTCATACATAAGAGAAGTGCAAGGGAACAAAGGGCCATAAAGGATATTGCAATGAACCCAAAATATTTCTATTCGTATGCAAAATCCAAGCTAAGAACTACCTGTAAATTGAACCACTATAGAGAGGAGATTCGTGTACTGACGAAGAGGAAATTAGTGAAATCCTAGAACAGTAAGAGTCGGTGTTCAGCAATCCACTAAATGACAAAGGTAGAAGTGCAGAAATATTTTTCACTCCAATAGAAGGTTGTGCAGACCAACTGACATGACATTGGTACAAATCCCATAGATTTCAAAAAAGAAATGGACAACATGCCCACTCACTCAGTGCCTGGACCAGATTCATGGAATGCTTTATTTTTAAAGTGCAAAGTACCATTAGCACGAACCCTCGGTATTCTTTGGAGAAAGAGCTTAGGTCTAGGTGAAATACCGGAGGCTTTAAAGTGTGCAGACAAAGATCCTTTGCATAAGGGAGGTAGTAGAGCACTAGCTAAAAATTAGACCAGTAGCTCTAACTTCTTGCATCATCTTCAAAAGAGGGATGAGATGGCAGATGACAAAGTTCAAGGACCAGCATAACCGAACCAGCATGGTTATAGAACAGGATAATCATGCCTGTCACAGCTGCTGAACCATTGACAGAATTACGGAGGCACTGGAAGACGACCAAAACGCAGATGTGATTTACAGATTTTGCAAAAACTTTTGACAAATACGATCATGTAGTGATAGTGCACAAAATGAGGGCCATGGACATTACAAGGAAGGTAGGCAAATGAATTTTTGGGTTCCTAGCACAAACAAAAAGTAGTAATGAACAGGGCAAGATCAAGCATCACTACCCCAAGTCACTGTCCTGGTACCTTTGTTGTTTATCAACTCCATAGCAGACTTAGATACGAACACCTGGCACACTTTTGTATCATTTGCAGATGACGCTAAAATAAACATGAAAGTCACTACAGTAGAGGGCACTGAAAAATTACAGGGAGACGTTAGCATGGTTTTCCAGTGCGCAGTGGAGAACGGTGTTCAGTGGTGATAAGGTCCAGCTGCTTAAGTATGGAAAGAATGAAAAACTCAAAAGGAGCACTAAATACAAAACTCACGAGGGTCGCCAAGTAGAACAGAAGGAACACGTAAGAGCTGGAAGTAATTGTCAGCTGACTTTCTTTTAAAGACCCTAACAAGACAAAGATCACAACAGCCAGGAAGATGACGGGGTGGGTAATGAGAATTTTAAAAACGAGGGAATTAATGCTGATGACTTCAAATCGCTAGTGCTCCCTCACTTAGAATATTGCTCAGTGCTGATGGCCCCGTTCAAAGCAGGAGAAATATCAGAGCTGGAACAAATACATCATTTACTGCTCACATTGAGCCAGTAAAACACCTAAATTACTGGGAACACCAAGTCTTGAAAAAGTACTCTTTGGAGCGGAGGAGAGAGATGCATAATACATGCCTGGAAAGTACTAGAGGGCCTGATCCCAAATCTGCGCACTGCCATAATAAACTGGAGTGAGATATATGGGAGGAAGTGTGAAATAAACCCAGTGAGGAGCAGGGGTGCAGTAGGGTCAATAAGGGAACACTATCAACATCTGGGGTCGCAGACTATTAAACATCTTAGCAGAAGATATCCGAAGCACTGCTGGAACAAGTGAAGCCTTCAAGAGGAAACTGGGCAAGTATCTTAACCAGGTGCCAGGTCAACCAGGCTGTGATGGATATGTGGGGCAGCAGGCCTCCAGCAGCAACAGCCTGGTTGACCAGGCAAGCACCAGACTCGCCTGGCCCATGGCTGGGCTCAGTAGAGAAACTTGAAACTCTTCAAAGGTATATCAAAGGTATATCTACCATTTCATAAGAAAAAATATTTTTCGAAAATTCTTGAACCCTGTGAACATGTTTCAGATTGGGGGTTTGGACCATGAAAGGGTTTATTTCTTTGATATTGAGAGCACGTTTGTGAGCAAGGGTCTCGACAGTGAAAGGGTTAAGCAGGGTTAAATTTTCGTAATGCTATAGCTGATTTTATTGGATTTTAATTTTATCCTGATCCAAGGCCAGACTGCAGGAGCAGGAAACTTCCTGCCTGTTGAGGGAAATGCTACAAGTTAAGTCAAAGATAAAATAGTGGACTGGAATGGGACTTATCTTGAAAGACAGCTTACACCTACACAGCTGTCCCTGCAGGCGATGTTTTGAGAAGCTGTCGTATGCATTCCCTCAGGGCTGGAAATTAAAATATTTTGTGAGTTTAATTACCCCTAGGGGGTATTATGTCGGTATTTTCATTACTGAATACTGACAGGATCCATTGAATCCTATACTCACATGTTGGGCTAAAAAGCCCGCATATCATCGGGGTATATTGTAATCTGTTTAGCGTACATTAGTTCTCGACTGCGCAATCAATGGAATCATTGTACGCTAAACAGACTTGAATTTGTGCATCGGACCCTTACACCCGGATATTGCCGTCTTGATTGAAGAATAGTGTCTTTGAGAATGTCCACGTCTTCCAGTCTAGGAATACGCACACTGGTACACTGTTCCACAAGGTTTGTCTTTCGTGGTAATGTCATTAAAGAAGCTGAACACGCTTCTTGGTAATAGGTTTATAGTTATTATGGAGATGGGCTGTATGTCTGAGGTACAGCAATACACAATTCACTTCCTTTGTTCATTCTTAGCATGAGGTGGTCTTTACTGCACCATTATATATTGCAGTCTAGCCTGCGGCATCTCCGTCTACCCCCAGCTTCCCGACACAAAGAAGTGCCGACAAAGCACGTTTCCCCTGCTTGCCAAACTTTCACTGTGAAGCAATGCAGAATGCATGAGTCTTGCTGTCTTAAGCATAGACAACAATGTACATCTTTAACATAGTAATAAAGTGGGTGTAGGATTTTCCTTAATTGTCCTGCTAAGGTAAGAGATTCTCTTATTAAACTACACTACTTGCAACACTGGTCTCTTGCAAAGAAGTCGCATGACTCGTAACTGGTACATGCTGGTTAAACATCTGTTGGTAATTACTTGATGTAGCAGTAAAAAAGATGCTTGCCCCTTCTGAGATGGCTGGGCCCCTCAGGGCTGAAGGGGGCTGATACCCCCCCCCTGGAGAAATTTTCTCCACACTGCCAGAGGTATTTCTGCAGTGTCTTATTGCAATGAATGATGTGCTCATTCCTAAGAGTTTCGAATTCTTGAACACCAATACTCTGTGCTGTTTCTCCTGTGTGGTGTTCATTAGCATTTGAACTTGTATGTATACTAGCATTGCTAATATTTATTTATCCAGGTTTGGTAACATGAATAGTTTTTGCCCTCGAGACTGCTACCTTGGTACCTGCTTTTTTTTAGTTCCTTGGTGAATAGATTTAGTGTTGCCTATTGGACATGTTTCCCATAACACTTGAATAGATCCATTGTGCTTTCACCCTAGCAAAACCCTTTGCACCCATTATTTTAAATGGAAAAATGCCTGGCCCATAATAAAGTTCTAACCTAAATGGACAAGTAAGTCGGCTGCAGTGCACTACACAAACACTTGATGATGCAGAAAATTCTAACCTGGCTCTCGATGTATTTGTGAAATGTATTCATTGTATGACTGAAGTGCAATCCTGAGATAAATGTTCCAGTAAGATCTACTGCATAAACTAATCTTTAGGCCCATTCATGTTGGCATGCTTTTATATCCCATTTTTAACTGCATATTTTTTTTCCAGTTAAACACACCGGTAACCTGACCCTTGACCAGATGCTGGAAATTGCACGCACCATGCGACCACGCTCCCAGGCCAAGGCTCTGTCTGGTACATTGAAAGAGGTCTTGGGGACTGCACAGGTAAACATTCCTAAGATCAGGTTTTAGACTTAATATAATGATGCAGTGGTGAATAGAAAAGCTTGTTGGCTGTGAAATAGGTTTTTGTAATGTTGATTCTGTACTTAACCCCTTGAGGGTCTGTGCCATTGTTCTGTGGGTTTAAAGCCAGAGTTTGTGCTGTAGTACTACTTGAGTTCATCTCGCTCAGATAAAGCTGAGTGGTAAATTTGGGCCAAGATATGAGAGAATGAGTTTACGTGGTAAGTGCACCATAAAAAAAATCCTGTAGCAGCCGGTGAATAATGAGGAAAAAACCGACTGTTTTTGGTTTAACCCTTTGAATGTTTCGGTCGTATGTGTCTTACGAGTCAGTGTTTCGGATGTACATATACTCAATAATTCTAGCGGCTTCAAATCGAGCAGGAGAAATCTGGTAGGCCTACATGTGAGAGAATGGGTCTGTGTGGTCAGTGTGCACTGTATAAAAAAAATCCTGCAACACGCAGTGCATAATGAGAGAAAAACTCGGATCGTGTTTTTGGATTAAAACACCGACTTGGAGGTGTATTTTCCATAATATTTATGGTTGTATTCTCATTTTCTTGGTCTCATTTGATAGAATGGAAAACATATTACAGAAATAGAGATGATTTTGATTCGTTTCATGATGAAAAAGACCTTGAAATTGAACTCAAATTAGCAGAAATGTTCGATTTTTACCAATGTTCAAGAGTAAGCGAATCGCACCACATGTCCAATACACGTCAACTGGGGAGTCTGATATTCTTTCACTAGTGCACTGATATTATTTACCATTTTTACAATGCAGTAGTCTGCATAACAGTAAATCTTCTATTGTTTGTGTGAATAAAAATCAAAATAGAAAGCAAGAGTAATGTAAGAGGGGCCTGGAGAGGTGACTAATGAACAGAGGAAATGTTTCAAGTGCCAAGAATGTCTGCATTGTTTATTCTGGGCTCTATTTTGAAATTGGCATCTTTTTTAATTTGTGTGAAATTGGCCAAATTACCAATTTCTGACCACTTTATTTGGTAGTTGAAATCGGTAAATGGGCGGTTCCTTATACTCAATTGATAGAAAAATTGGAGTTCCAAAGAAATAGCAGTTTGGTTGACTGGAACAATGGAATTGGCTGAAAATAGGACTCAGTCGGCAAAATTGCCGATGCGTATGTATCGCCGAGATGGCAAACTTTGCAGGAGCGTAATTCCGTAAGTTTTTGACCAAATTTTGTACTTTTGGTGTCATTACCATCAGGAAAAGATTCTCTTATTTCACAAAAAAAAAAATTCCAAAATTTTTTCGACACTAGGAGACACCTCAGGATTTGGGGTTGCAACAGTCAGAGGGTTAGCAGTAACTTTGCGGTGTATTTTTGTATGGTTTTTATGGGTGTGTTCAGTTTCTTGGTCTCGCTTGATAGAATGAAGGATGTATTTCAGAAATAGAGATGATTTTGATTGGTTGTAGGACTGAAAATAGCTTGAAATTGAGCTCAAAGCAGCGGAAATGTTAGAATTTCATTTAGTAGATTTGCTGGTATAATTTCCTAGCCCAGGCCTTTTCCAAGATGTGGCCTGGCCTTGGCTCCCTTTAGTGGGAGTGTCTCAGACCAATGTCTGCCATGGAAGGAGGTACAAATACCTTGTTTTCTGGGACGAGCTGTGCCCAGGTCTAGCCCCATTCCCCGCTCCCATAGGGCTCGGAGAGTGATGCTAGGCACCTTGGGCTGCCATATACCCTCTCCCACACTGGGCTTGAAGGGTGTGGCAGCTACACAGCAGCAAATGATGTCAGGAGGTGCAAAGGCAGAAAGCACTACAGGATCCTTTTAGAGCCACACCCTAGCTTTGGGCCGTAGCCCAAGCGCTGGGGAAGCTCAAGAATGCATGTTGCTGTGTTACTGCTGCTACTTCACTTGTCCGTTGCACTCATGATATTCAAGAGTAAACAAATCGCATCTCTTGTCCAATGCACATCAATTGTTGGGTCTGATATGCATTTAAGAATGCTCTGATATTATATATAGTTAGAATATTGCATAACAAATCTCTCTTGGTGTGACTAAAATTCATTGGGGGGGGGGGAATGGAATTCATTTGTAAAGCCTAGAAACATAACTAATGAATAGAGGAAATGTTATTTTTGCCAATGTTTAAGAGTAAACAATTCACGCGACACGTTCAGTACAAGTCAACTGGTGTCTAATATGCTTTCACAAATGTGCTGATATTAGTTATACCATATTTACAATATTGCAGTAGTCTGCATAACAGTAAATCTTCTGGTTTTTTGTGTGAATAAAAATTCAAAATGCAAAGAAAGTGTAATATAAGAGGAGCCTGGAGACATGACTAACGAACAGAGAAAATGTTATTTTACTACTAGGAATGTTTGCGTTGTTAGTTCTGGACCCTATTTTGAAACTGGCCTTCCTTGAATTATGTATGCAGCGCTGTATAGCCCTTGTGGTTTAGCGCTTCATTTTGATTATAATAGTGAATTTTGTATGAAATTGGCCAAATTTCTAATTTCTGATCACTGTTGGGTAGTTGAAATAAGTAAATGGGTGGTTTCTTGTATTCAGTTGATAGAGCAAAGGGAGTTCCAGCAAAATAGCTACGAGTTTGGTTGATTGGAACAATGGAATTGGCCGAAAATAGGGCTCGGTGGGTGAAATTGCCAATGCATAAATATCACCGAGACCGAAAGTTTTCCATCAAATTTTGTACTTTCGGTTTCATTACCATCAAGAAAAGTATCATTTCATAAGTATTTTTTTTTCTTTTTCTTTGACAGAGAAAAAGTTTCCAAGCAGGGATCATGACCGAGGGTTAAAACTCCAGCTACCTACCACTCCGTACTTGCATAACCATCTTCAAACATTTCATTATCAACCCTCTTCAAGGGGGGGCTCCTTGGCGTGGTGAAGAGGCTCTTGGTCTGAGGAATTAGACGTGTCGGTCTTCTTCCTCGGACTGAACCTAATTACCCCCCAATCCTCCCTTCCCTATCCCATCCTCCCCAATCCCATCCTCCCCTTTTTCCTTTCCTCCTCCTCCCCACCCATCCCTTTTGCCCTTCTTTTTGGCCTTTGGGATTTTTCCCACAGGCACACTAGTTCCTAGGTAGGGGAAAGGGTACCGGGGTCCATCCCATTCCTTTGAGGTTCTTGGCAGTGGCGTAGTTTGCAGTGGAATCTGGATCGCCTGGGGATGTCTTGATCCCTCTCCGGTATCCTGGAGGGCGGCTTTAGGCGTCTTCCGGGCGACGGGTGTATCTCGGGAAGCCAGCTTTCGAATTCCGGGGGTGGTGGCCGAAGGAGGTATGCTTTGGTGGATATCCGGCCGCCCTCTTTTGTCCACCGAAGTAGCTCGGCAGATGTGAGGTTGCTATCCCGGGTAGCTGATTTACTGGCATGAAGAGTGGGGTATGGCACGGGTTCCATGCTGCATCTGCGCTACTTGCGGTGCTGAGGTCCTCTTGGGTGCAGAGGGAGGTTTCTGGCCCTTTCATTCCTCCTAGGAACTATCCCTCCCCGGTCCCTCCCCCCCCCCCTTTTTTTTTTTCGTTTTTCTTAAAAAGAAAAGTGACCTAACCATGAAGTTCCCAATCCATGACCCCACTACCCCTGGGCCCCTTCTTGTTACTGCACCCCGTTCTGACCTCGCCTCTTCTTTTGACCACTCTGGACACTCCTAAGGCCCCTGTACCTCTTGCTGGTGCTGATTTGTCACCCGCTTCTGGTGCCGAGGTTTCGACTGACTCTCTTGATTTGTCTGACCTCCGCTTTCCTTTGACTATGCTTCCGGCCCCTCCCTCTACGGTGCGGGAATTTTCGAATCGCCAGCCCGTCCCACGTCGGACCAACTTCCGGTCCCACTCCTAAATGCCAGCGACAATTGCCCGATGATACTTGTTTGCCGCCTTCTCATTCAAACTCAAAAAAGACCGACACTTGTACTCTCCCTTTTCACGCTCAGTTTCAGAATGCACATTATTATAATCAAAAAGAAGCGCTAAGCCACAAGGGCTATACAGCGCTGCTTCAGAATGCACAATGGCTAAATTCTTATTTTACGACCGACTTCCTCTATTCCCTATCTTTCCGACCATAGTTTTGGGCAAGGTGCTCCTCTGCCATGTTGGTAGATATATTTCCTTTCATGCTCTTAAGAGTGGTACGCACATCATCACAGTCCAGAATGCTACCCAAGCTCATGATCTTTCTCTTTCCATAATGATACTATTCCTACACTAGGAAAAACATCATTCCCTCAATTCCTTGTAGTGGTACTGTCATTCTGCCCCATACCAGCCAGCAGAATTTCCAGACATGTGGCATTGACATTCTCGAACAGCTGGAACTCCAAGATCTCCCATTCTAAAGGGTAGACACTTAGTTCTTCCTGCCCGGGGGCGGAGACGATATCCTTGCAATGTGGCTCGTTAAACTTTTGACAGCTTGAACTCCCATCCTCTGTTTATGTAGCGGGACACGGTTATAAGTTCGAAAGGTGATCCTACACCGCAACAGTGTAGAAATTGTTTGGCGATTTAGCCACCCAGCGAAATATTTCAGATCTTAGCCAAATCCCAGTCTGTGGTGCCTATGACATTCTAAACGTCTTGCAGTCGACCTCCCTTGCCTTAATTGTCATGAGGCTTGCCCTTCGTTCTCTCGCCATTGCCAGGTCTACTTAAATGAGGGGGAAAAATTCGTTCCCTCAGAGGCAAAAGGGTCCCCCTTATGCTCTGGCAGTTTCTCATCTCCGCCTCCAAGGAGACTACCCTGTTTCTTATTCTCGTTTTAAAAAAGTCCCCCCACTTCTTGGGTCCCATCTTCTGCAGCTTCCTCTGCAGTTGACCCCACCATAGTCGCTCCTGTTTTCTAATTCTTTGCTGTTTCCCGGGTCAGACGTCCCTACTTCAACACCCCAGTCCCGTTCTCACTTAGTGTTCTCCCTCGCAAACCCCAGTATCGACAGGATCTCGTACGGGCACCTCCCCGTTGTCCCTCTACTTCTCAGAAGTCCAAAATATCTCTCTTTAACCCCTCCTGCCCTTCTTCCACCACCTCATTTTACCTTCCAAGTCTCTGTACCTGGGTCTTCCCCTCTCACTGACTGTTACAAGTGTGGAGGGGTTTAACCCCTTTTCGTACTGTGCCTTTCTCCCCTACCACCTCCCAGGTTTCTACCTCTGTCCTCTCCCACACTTCTCCAGTTCCCCCCACCCTTTCTCCCCTCCCTACTTGGTACAATTTCCCTTACAGTTCCAATCTTTACTCAAACTACTACTATTCCATCTCCAATATTGTCTCCCATACGATGTCTCTGAACTCCGAAACACTTGAAGCAATCTCTGAATATATTGCAGAGACCAAACCATCGAAGGACTCTGATCTACCCTCTGTTCCTTCTTTCCTCTTCTCCATCTGCGCAACTCCTTTCTTCACAGTGCACTGTTCCTTCGCTGCTTGAACGTTTTTGGCTGCCACCGCATGTGGACTTTTCTAACCCCTCTAGCTGTATAGCCCTTGTGGCTTAGCGCTTCTTTTTGATTATAATAATAATAATAATCTAACCCCTCTAGTCCGTAGGTACCTTTACCTGCGGATTTCTAATATCTTTATTGTTGCCAATCGTGGCCTATTTACAGTGGAATATACGCAGCCTCGGGTAATCGGGGTGAGCTTCAGATGTTGCTCTCCCAGTTTTAACCTGTTGGTGTTTGCTTACAGGAACCAAAATTACACTCTGCTGTTATCTATCCCATCAGGCTATAATTTATATTCTTCGGATCCTTTTCCTGATTGGACCTTTAATGAAAGTGCCCTTCTACGCACTGATATTCTGTACCATCAGCTATTTGTTCGTACTGCGCTGCATTACACAGCAGCCCCATCCACTTGAATAGGTGGTATACACTGTTTTTTTGCATCTCTCTCCTTCTCTGGATTATCTATCCCGGATATTGTCTTTCTTGTTTCGTCATTATCGCCACCACTTCTGTCACTTGGCGATTTTAATTTCCTATCATTTCCTCTAGGGGGGTCTCGCTGTGATTCCGTGGCATTCGTTAGAGGCTTTTCTTGCTTCCCACCCCTCCATGTTTTAAATACAGGTACTCTCCATTTTGATCCCCGTACTCTACTCTCTTGCATCGATCTGTCTGCTCTTCCTCCGCCGCACTAACTTCACCTGGTCTGTTCTCCCGGATTTACATGACAGTGATCATTTTCCAAACATTCTTACTTCCCCTTCATATTCACCACCTCTTTGTAACCCACGCTGGCAATTTGATCAGGCAAATTGGGACCTTTACTCACAACTTTTTTTTAGTGAGGTTCCTTCTTCGTCCTCCATTGTGAGCTTTTACACCTCTTCTCATCCTCAATTTTAACCACAGCTTCTCATTCTATCCCCCAAACCTCGAGTAGGCATTCTCAGAAGTGCGTGCCTTGTGGTCTCCTGCTTGTGCAGTATGTTTGAAATGCGCTGCGTGGGGCAGGTACCGGTACAATAGAACCATGGGAAGACTTTTGTTTTTAACCCTTTGACTGTCACAGCCGTATATATGTCTTAAGAGGTACTGTGTTTGTATACTAAAATTCTAGCGGTTCAAATCAAGCAGGAGAAAGCTGGTAGGCCCACATGTGAGAGAATGGTTGTGATCAGTGTGCACCATATAAAGAATCCTGGAGCACGCAGTGCTTGACTAGAAAAAAAAAACTCGGACACTTTTTTTTTTTTTTTTTTTTTTTTTTTTTTATGCCGACTTTGTGGTCCTATTTTCGTATAGTATTATGGTTGTATTTTCATTTCTTGGTCTCATTTGGTGGAATGGAAAAACATATAGAAATAGAGGCGAGTTTGATTTACTATAAAAAGAACCTGGAAATGGAGCTCAAAGTGGGGGGAAATGTTTGTTTTTTGCCGATGTTCAAAAGTAAACAAATGTCATTGTCCAATAAATGCCCAACTAGCCATTCTGTTTATGCAGTCATGAATGGATTGATGTTATTTATACATTTATTACAGTATTGCATAGTCTGCATAATAGTAAATTTTCTATTTTTTGTTTGAATAAAAATTCAAAATAGAAAGCAAGAGTAATATCAGAGGGCCTGGAGACAAGACTGATGATCATAGAAAATGTTTTTTTTAAAGCCAGGAATGTCTGCATTGTTCATTCTGGTCCTTATTTGAAATTGTCATTTTTTAATTTTCGTGAAATTGGCCAAATTGCAAAATTTTTTGACCACGTTATTGGGTAGTTGAAATCGGTAAATGGGCAGTTTCTTGTACTCGATAGAAAAAAATGGAGTTCTAAAGAAATGGCTGGGTTTGGTTCGACTGGAACAATGTAATTAAACTGAAAATAGGGCTCAAAGTGGGCGAAATTGCTGATTTGTAAGTATCGCTGTGGTCGCTAACTTCGCTAGTGTAATTCCGTCGGTTTTCCATGAAATTTTTTTTTTTGTTGTTACAATCGGGAAATGATTCTCTATCATTTCATAAGAAATCCCCCCCTCCCCCCCCCCACACCAGGAGACACCCCAGGATTGGGGGGTTGCGACGTCAAGGGATTAAGCAGAAGCGTGCGATTGCTCGCCGCGTCATCCGTTGATGCTAAACGCACTTGCTGGCGAGATTATATCCACCATCACCCCTGTTTCCTGGGGTGCAGCTGGAAAAAAGTACAAAAATTGATTCGTAAATTTCTCCTGACCCGGCTCCCGTTCTATGGGTTGCTGGTGTTGATATAGCAAACCTCTAGATGTTGCAAATAAAATTGGCAAACAAACTGGGCCGTATTTCTCTGGGGCTCCATCTATGCCCCTCCTTTCTTTCCCCCAAAGTCTGCAGAGAGTTAGCACCCTTGGACTTCACTTCTTTCAGAGAAGAACAGTATAATGTGCCTTTTACACTTCAGGAACTGGAGGCAACACTCTCAGCTTTGGGCCCATTGACAGCTGGGCCCGACGACATCATATTAAAAGTTACAACATTTACATCAGTTAGCTCTTGCAGTCCTCTTATGCCTTTTCAATCTTATTTGGTCAAAAGGAGTTCTTCCACAGCTGTGGAAATCTGCCATTGTTCTCCCTTTCTGCAAAAACCCGGGGACTACGGGACATGAGCCTCCCACTATCGTCCCATCGCTCTTTCCAGTGCAAATTGCAAAAATGATGGAACGTCTGGTTAAATAGACGTTTTAAAGTGGTATTTAGACACAAGTCTCTCCACTCGTCAATTTTGGCTTTCATATTGCTGTTCTAAACCCTGGACCCCTTTACTACCTTGGATACATATGTTTTTTAATGCCTTTGCGAATAACCACTCGGTTATTGCCATATTTTTTGACCTTGAGAAGGCATATGACACAACTTGGAGGTATAATATTTTGGCAAAAGCCTACTCCTTAGGCCTCTGAGGCAATCTACCATCTTTCCTCAAGAACTTTTTAACTGACAAACATTCCTGTGTTCGAGTCAATAATGTGCTCTCCCCGGACTTTGTCCAAGCTGAAGGTGTCCCTCAGGGATGTGTTCTGAGCACAACACTTTTTCTCCTTTCTATAAATGATTTAACCTCTGTTCTTCCATCCAATATTTGGTCATCACTCTGTAGATGACTTCGCTGTTGTTTGTGCAGGCGCTGACTGCCACCTCATTACAGTTTCTCTCCAGCATGCGGTCGACTGTGTTTCCAATTGGGCCACCATGCATGGGTTTAAATTTTCCAGTGCAAAAACTCTCCAAATTACTTTCACTAGACGCTCTGTCATCTCCGATCATCCTTTGTACCTCTACGGCTCCCGTATACCTGAAAGTGATAGTCAGGTTTCTAGGCCTTCTCTTTGACCGTAGGTTTATCCTGGAAACCCACATTACCTCTCTGAAGGCAACTTGTTACAGCCGGCTAAACCTTCTTAAAACCCTTGCTCATCTTTCATGATCGTCGAAATCTTTCGCCTACATTCAGCCCTCATTTTATCGAAACTTGATTATGGTGACCAGATCTATTCAGCGGTCTCTCCTGCTTCTCTCTAGCCTTAACCCCATCCATCACCAAGGATTACGTTTATGCCTTAGTGCTTTTTGCTCTTTCCCTGTTGGGAGCCTCTATGCAGAAGCGAATGTTCCATCCTTGTCTGATCGCCGTGATGCCCATTGCCTTTGCTGCTATGTACGCCCTCGTGATCTCCGCAATCCTTCCATTTATAGAATGGTCACCGATATTAGTAGACATTCTTTATTTGTTCGCCTCCCCTGTTTGCTCCGTCCCTTCTCTCTTCGCCTACATTCGCTCTCATCTTCCCTTCAGTTACCACCTTTATATGTTCATGTAGCATCTCATTTTTCCCTAACCCCCTGGGAAGTTCCAGCTGTTCGGGTCTGTTTCTCACTCCCTTGCTCGAAAGCCCAACTGCCTACGGTGGTTTCCCACTCTTTCTTGACCACTTCCACTCTCTCATGCCATCGCAGTGTACACAGATGGCTCTTGTCTTCTGACGGCGTCGGATTCGCAGCAGTGTTTCCAAACAGCGTCGTGCAAGGGCATTTACTATCTTCGGCTAGGAATTTTACTGCTGAATTGTATGCCATTCTTGCAGCACTTGTTCGTATTGCATTTATGCCTGCCATCATTTGTGGTTCTCAGACTCCCTTAGTGCTCTACAGGCTATACATAAATTTGATACACCTCGCCCCTAGTTCTCCGTATCCAACTTTGGCTACGCTGTATCTCTACCTGGTCATGCTGCCGTACAAGGCAATGAACAGAGGCACTGCTGTGCGGGCAGCAGTACATGACCTACCAATTTCATATAGAGGTGTTCCATTTCCGGACTATTTTGCAGTAATAGCTAACCATCTTCACACCCATTGGCAATAACATTGGTCAACTCTACTCGGTAACAAACTTCATTCTGTTAAACTGAGCATAGGTTACTGGCCGTCTTGTCATCAGTGCCGAAGTTGGGAGACTACTCTCTCCCGCCTTCGCATTGGCCACACTCGTCTTAATCATGGGTATCTCATGGAGAGGCACCCTGTTCCTCTGTTAGGAGTGTCAAGTTCCAGTATCGATTAGCCACATTCTGTTAGACTGCCCCCTCTATCAACGAGCACGCAGAATTTACCTCTGTCGTTGTCTCCGCTCTACTATTTACCTTCCCTTCTTGCTGATGGACCCTCCTTTAATCCTGTCAGTCATTGACTTCTTGACAACGACTGATTTACTCCACAAACTCTGATGATGATACCTTTTGCACTCCCCTCAAACCTTTCTACCTCATTCTCTTGCTGCCCTCTACCCTTGCACCATCCACTGCCCTGCTGTTCTCTGTAACCTATTACTCATTCATCTCCCTTTTGCCACCTGATGCCCTCGCTTCCTTCCTGCCCTGCAGCACTATATAGCCCTTGTGGTTTAGCGCTTCCTTTTGATTATAATAATTCATTATCAACGTGCAGTAGAATTTAAGGTACTGCATGAAAATTCTTCCTTGTCTCACTAATGGTAAAATTTCATAGGAAAAGAAAAGATGTGATTAATCATTGGATAAAATGTATGAAAGGCAGTGCTATAAATGTGCTGATCAGTAGATGGCTTCATTACTTTTATAACCATCTCCAAACATCAACAAGTAAAAGAAAAAAAAAGTTAGGGAAAAACACGTTACTTTTCAAGCCTATTTTATACTCGACCTGTATATTAAATTTATAACAATCATTGGGAGTATATTAGCCATCTTTTTCCTCCAGATGAGCACCATGCCCATAGTCTTTTCAAAGTAGATTGTATACTGCATCAGACAAGCTTCCCATGGAAGTTTAGGATTTGGATACATAACATACATTTCTGGATCAACAAGCAACATCTGCAATGGATTTTGTCAAAATGTCCATTGTTTTTTCAATGTTCAAATTTATTGAACATGCAGAGAACTATCCCCACTTTTCAGCATATGTATTTCATAATGGGAATGACAGAGAACTCTTTCTGGTATGTAGTTATGCAAGATGTCAATGTAGAAATCTCTTATTGCCGGATTTTAGTCCTTAATAGCCCCCTTTTGGCTTAGTGCTTCTTTTTTATTA